>JAODAL010016494.1:0-80492 GCA_025379985.1 Phyllomedusa bahiana
ACCAAAAATTTAACAAAAATTTTTTTTCCCTTTTGGGCGCACTACGCTTTGTTCATTGAGGCACCTTGCATTTAAAATGTGAATACAGTAATTTTGTAGCCCACAGGTAAAAATTGATGGGTCCCCAAAAACCTTTTTTTTATCCAATACTTTTCAGATACATTTTTTCACTTTGGCGCAGGCCAGTTTTTTGAAGATCTACTTTGCATTTAAAATTTGAATACAGAAATTTTGTGTCACCCAGTGTTTTGAGGGGTGCCAAAAATACCTTTTTTTATCCGAATACATTTCAGATACTTTTTTTTTTCATTTTGGGGCCGGCCAGCTTTTTTGATAGATCTACTTTGCATTAAAATTTTGAATACAGAAATTTTTGGGGTATCACCACGGTTAATTAAAGGTTCAAAAATATTTTAAAAATCCGTATCATTTCAGACAGTTTTTTTTTTCACTTTTGGTCGTCAAGTTTTGTTGATAGATCACTTTGCATTTAAATTTTAAAAACCACAATTTTGTTTTGATTTGGGGGTTTTTGGAAATATTTTGGATTTGCCGTCTTTTAAAAAAGAACTTTCCAAAACTCTTCCATGCCTTCTCAAATTTTTATTTTTCTAAACATGGGCAAATTTAGGTGGTAAGCGAGCAAAGGGGGGGGTAGGACAGGAGGTAGAGGTACGAGAGAAGGTCTCCTTCCATCTGGCGACAACACGCAGCCAGGGGACGTCATTTGCGGGACCGTAGGCCGTCATCACTGGGTCAGGGCCCTGTGAACTCAGTAACAACAGCGTCGCCAATTGCCTTCATGGTTTAAATTTCAACCTGCACCAGCATCTACCTCCTCGTCCTCCCACACGGCCACAAATTCCCCGTCTTCAGCATACCAGCACCGTCCAACATGAAGCAACCCAAATGTTAACTCGTGTACCCACCACTGTGATAATCCATTTTCTAAAGACCCTTTGATGACAAAATGGGGTTGGGGTCAGAGCTTGTTAAAAAGGTCAAGAGGCCAAAGGGGAAAGATTTTCTCTGCCTGACGCCCATTACTGATGCCATAAAGGGGGAGGAGAAGGAACCGGTCAATGGGGCAAAAACCCCGGGGGCGGTCGGAAACCCCTTGCAGCCCCCTTTGCTTGACCCGCACTCCGATGCAGAATGCGGGACAACTAAGTCACCTGTGTTGATGATGATTACGACATTGGGGATCCAACGTTTTTCAGCAAATTTGTTTGCAGCGTTTCATCACTGGATGGGGAGGAAGACTGGGGTAGTGCAGTACCGGGTTTTCCGCCTAAAAAAAGGGAGAGGGCGGTCGCAGAAGTCCGCTGATATGATTCCGCCAGCCAGGGTCAGCGAAAAACCCCGCTCCCCCCTTGATCGCCGTCAAAAAGGTCCAGGACCCTCAAGCCTGGCCTTCTTTGACAACCTCTGATTCACCCAGCGATGTCATATGCCCCCTTTTTGCCGAAAAACCAAAAGTAAGGAAAGAACCTTAGGTGGTTAACCACCACCAACATGTCTGCACTGCAGCGAAGCTGAGTTAAAAAGGAGGCAACCTTGGGCCCAAAAAAAGGCCAGACCGACGCCGGGCCTCCAACCACTGTCACACCCTCTGTCTCAGCCTCCCCTCCCCACCACCAACGTTCCTCAGCGCCCTGTCTCTCAAGTCTGATCGGGGATCACCCCGTTTCAGCCTCCACCTCCCCCAGTACCACCACACCACCAGAGACCCCCATCCCTCCCCCTTCTCCTCCCCCCATTTTTACGACCGCACGCCATACAGTGGCCAGTCTAGCACCAGCCTTCTGTCTTCCGGGTTTGGGAGCAAAAAAACCCTTTAAAAACCCCAAACCATCCCAAGCCAAAAGCCTGAATGCGGCATTCCCGGGCTTTGGCCTTGGAAATGTTGCCTTTCCGTCTGGTGGACACAGATGGGTTCCGCCACGTCAGGCCCTTGCCTCCCCCCCCAATACCAGATCCGAGCAGGCATTTCTTTGCCAGAAAAACCGCCCTGCCCCTGGCCACCACGTGTCATCTAAAATTTAAAGCGCGTTGCTCATCTGTGGCCGGAAAAAGTCCCACCACCACACATGGACTATAAAAGCACGCCAAGGCCGCTTACTCCGGACAGCTCACTGGGTGAGGGGGTGGATTCTCTGGGGGTGACGGTGGCCTCAGTCGGCGCACCCCTTCAAAACCGCGGGGATGGTGCAGGTTTTTTCCCCCCCCAAGGTCCTCTGGGGGGATCAGTGCCCAGAGAAACCGGCCGGTTGAAATAAGCGTTTTGGGGAGCCCGTCCACCACAGGTCGGGAGCGTGGACGGCTCTCCGAAACGAGACCGAGCGCTGGCTTGCCAAGAATTTTTGGGCCCCCGGCAAGGGGTGTGCGATAAGGGGCGAAATCTGCTGGCCGCCCTTAAACATAGGCTGGGCACACCCCTTCCGGGCATATGTCATAACCTTTCGCCCCAAAATTTTAAAGAGAAAACCCGGTCTGGACTGCCTGCTGGGGAAGGCCGAAGTCTAATTTTCGCCTTCCACCGTTCGCACCCTCTTCGTGCCGCCGGGCTGTATTGCAGCGTCAGCTGGGCCTCCCCCCCAAAACTGGTCCTCATTGGGTTGACGTGCAACCGCTGGAATTTTTCCACCCTACTTTTCCCCCGATGTGGGCAGCAGCACAAAGCCTTACGCAGTAGAAGTGACACAGGCCTGCAAGCGGGCGGGTGGGGGAAACCTCGGGGTTTGAGCCCAAACCAGGGGGGGGCCCATGAAAAAACCAACTGGCCCCCACCCCTTACCAGTTTTTTGGAAAGCCACCAAAATGGTCAGGCGAAAATGCCCTCGTCAGCATGAGCTTGGGTGGTGATCTTAGTTCTGGAACATCTTGGACACTTGAAAACAAATCCCGCCATGACGAAGGAAACGGAAAAAATGGGGGAAACGGGGGAGCCTTTCTCTCCGTCAAATCCAAAAGGCCCGACATTTCACAATTTTCATCGGTCTTCATTGGGCAGTGGTTCGGGGTCCGGCTAGTCAAGGTGGCGCATCAGCCCAGGGTGCATCTCTCGGGCAAGTCGGGCTGTGTTGAAGCTGTGCCGGAGGCAGCGGGGGAGGGGGTTTTCCTGACACCGACGTTCCCCCGACCCCCGCCGGAAAAGGGGTTTTGGCGGAATTTGGGGCGGAGGGGGAAGATAGGAAGATCAGTTTTCCCTATGCCCCTCGCCCAAGGCTGGGAAATCAAGGCTCCATCTCCACATGATGTTTGATTGCTCCATTTCCTCCAATATGACCTCGCTTTAAAGGCCATCAAAATGAACAACTTAGGGGTGGCCCCCCTCCGAACCCCCGTAAAAAACAAAACCAGCTTTTTCCCTTTCCACCCCCCCAAAAAGAGAAAAATGCGGAAATGGGAACCTTGTGTTGATCAACGGGAGACTTTTCTTTTGCTCTTTTCACTTCCCCCAAAATGTCACGGGGAACAACATCACGACGTGACAGCAGTAGATGCCAAGTACCTAGGGGCAGCAGCACACAGGCAAGGTGGGCAGAAGCCTAATGGGTACCTCTGGCAACTTTAAATTACCACCTCACCAACCCAAAATGCAATGCAGGGCACACATCCAACACACGAGCCCAATTTAAAAATGGGGTGCACGCTATCGCTCTCAACACCGTGTTTTTTGGAGTGTTTTCCCGGGCCCAATAGACTTCTGGGGATCCAAAAAAGGGCGAATGGCCCGAGCTCGCTCGCCACGCCCTAGAGGTGTTTTTCCTGCCCACAGCCACGCAATCTGACGGACCTCAGCACAGCTGGGGGATCATTACAGACAAACGCATCCGGCTTTCCCCCAATAATGTGGACGTTTGCTTTCACAAGATAAATCAGGGAGGACTCGATGATGTTGTGGCCCCAATTGCCAGGTCACCCATTAGTTGCCGGTCTAACTTCACATTCCTCTTCAAAAAGAATTGGTCCTCTTGAAAACTTTTTTTTTTAATGACTTTCTTTCTGCAATTTTTATCTCTTTTTCCCAACAGTTTCTTTTGCTGGTTTTGCTGTAGGAACTGTAAAAGACAGCAAGGTTTCATACAACACCGATTCCCTTTACTCACTTTATCTTTAAAATTTTCGCATTGGCAATGGGTTTTTAGGTCCCTTTTTAAAAAAATTTTTTTTGCTGGGTTTTTAAGGAAAATTTTTCAAAAAGGGGGGGTTATAATTAAAAATTTTTTTTTTTGGGTCCCTTTGGAACAGAAATGTGGCTTTTAAATGGCATTTTTTTCCCCACAATTTTTTAATAGGGCTGAAAGTCAAATTTTAATTTTTGGGGGCATGTTGCTGTGAGATACAGAAAAAACATGGTCCTTTGGAACAGAAATGTGGCTTTTTAATGGCATTCTCCCCCACAATTTTTAATAGTGGCTGAGAATCATATTTATAATTTTTTTGGGGTCATGTTGCTGTAATCAGCAATAATCTGGTCCTTTTAAAGAAATGTGGCTTCTAAGTGGCATTTCTCCCTCACAAATTTTAACGTGGCTGAGAAGTCATTTTTTATAATTTTTTGGGTAAAGCTGCTTTGAAATGCAGCAATACTAAAGGAACGAATATAAAAAAAATGTTGTTTCTAAAACACATTTGTTCTTCCATTTGTCCAAAATGGCTCAAGGTCTGCTTTGAATTTTTGGGCATTTCGATGGACATGCAGCATAATACAGGCCCTATTATAAAAAAAAATTTTTTTCTAAACAGACATTTTTTCTCACAATTTTCCAAAGGGCAAGGGTCACTTTAATTTTTTGGGGGGATTTTTGCTGTGACATGCAGCTATACTACAGGTCGTATTATAAAAAAAAGTTGTTTCAACATAAATTTTTCTTTACAATTGTCAAGAGGGCCAAGGGGCATGCTTTGAATTTTTGGGGGGGATTTTGCTGTACAAAGCAGCTATACACAGGTCCCCATTTTAAAAAAAATTTGTTTCTAAAAGACTTTTTTTCTTCACAATTGTCAAGAGTGGCTCAAGGGTGTGGGGCGTCAGAAACAGGAATAGGTAACACTGTTAATGGACACATACTGCAAAATTTCTTGTTTTTGCAAGATCTTTAAAAAAGCTATCAATCCCTGTATTGAGACAACCCATTTAATACAATTAAAAAAGAGAAACAAAGACATGGTGGGATTCCATCCTATTTTTTAAAAATGTTTTTTTCTAGAAATTTAAACTACAAAAAAAATTTCATGTCAAAAATAGCTGGAAAAAAAAATTTCCCCTGAATTTTTACAAGGGGGGTACAGGAAAACTTGATCAATGAGGTTATTCAAGGACATAGAGTATGGGGCACAGACAGAGAACAAAGACAGAGCAATTTTCCCCAGCACGTTGGTAAAAAAAGAGAAAAAATGCCCAAAAAAAGGGCACCGGGGGGGAACAGGGGCGTTAACCACCAGTATTTCCAAGTGAAGCTCAATTGGTCCCACTCTCGGAGGGGAAGCGCTACCCAGGGCAGGGACAGTATATGTCCAAAACTAAAATGGTGGTTTTAAAGACCCTTTTTCCGGGACTTTTTAATCTGGGGTATGCAGGTTTGGGGCCATGCTTTGGGCCCCGGACATTTATTCAATGTCCATGAAAACTAAAATGGTGGTTTAAAAGACCCTTTTTCCGGCACTTTTTAATCTGGGGCATGAGGGTTTGGGCTCATGCTGTGGCCCGGGCAGGTATAGTCAAAAGTCCAGTGAAAAAATAAAAAGGTGGTTAAAACTCCTTTTTTTCCCGGGACTTTTTTTAAACTGGGGGTCATGCAGGTTTGGGGCTCATGCTGTGGGCCCCGGGGGTAACAATGTCCAGTGAAACTAAAAGGTGGTTGAAAGACTCCTTTTTTTTTTGGCACTTTTTTAAACTGCGGTCAGCAGGTTTTGGGGGCTCATGCTGGCCCCCGGACAAGGGTCATGCCAGTGAAACAAAATGGTGGTTTTAAAGACTCCTTTTTTTCCCCCACTTTTTAAATCTGGGGGTCATTTCAGGTTTGGGGCTCATGCGCTTTCAGGACAGGGGTATTCAAAGTCCGTCAAGTAAAATGATGGTTCAAATCAACGCCTCTGGCACTTTTTAATTTGGGCTGAGTCATCAGGTTTAAGGGTCATGCTGTGGTGCAAGACAGGGAAGTGAATGGCTGTGATTTTTTTTTTTTGTGGCTTTTATAACCAAGTGTGGGGGGCCAAGATGTACAGTATCCATTTGACTGTTGTGGGTGTTAATTCCAGCTTTCCATCCCCTTTTTTTTTGGGGTAAGAATGAAGGGTTTTTGCTCCCCCATGACTTTAAAGGTCATCCCCATCAAACTATCATCGACCATCGAGTATCTTGTCGATGATGGTCGGCTATCGACCTCGACCGATTCGATGGCCAAAGTAATCCTCAACACTACAATGGACAAAGAACCTTCGACGAAAGACAGTTCTGGGGAATCAGGCGGTAAGAAAATGCCCACTCCCCGAGGGGGGCCCTGAATAGGGACATAACAAACCCACTTTCTGCTCCTCATTGCCCGAGGTACTAGACGGGGGCCTAAAATACAGGCGACATCCTTCCCCCAAAAAATTCAGAAAAGCCTTCCTTTGCCTGAGAACCTGTCAGGCAACTGAATAGGGTTTTTCCCAGGTGGGGAAGATAGTGCAGGGACATTTGGACTTGGAGAAGTCTCCTGCTGTTGTACCCGCAGCACCAGATCTTGAACTACCTGGATAAGCCCCTGCATCTGCTCTACCAGAGCTGTCATGGGGTTCATAGTTTCTGGAGAGCAGAGACGGTTTTGGCCTGTGATAATGTCACGTCAAGGGAGGTATAGTGAGCCCTGACTGGAACCCAGCCCACTGTCCCTGCCTACTTGACATGCTGCCCTAGGCGGCAGACCCCAACTGCGCAACAGTCCCTGTGCTGCTAAAGTGCTGGGGGCGTCAGAAGGAAGAAAGGTCAGACAGTCCGGGTCAATACCGAATCAGAACCAGAGAGAAAAATGTAAACAAGCTGAGGTCAAACATGAACGGGAGCGAAGTACAAAATCAGATGACAAGCCAGGAAATATCACAGGTGCTGCACTCAGCCTTTATGGAGTTTAAAAGGGATTCCCGGATACCGCCCTGCAGCTGATTGGAGCGGCCTCCGGGTTCTCCCATTGGATGGAGCGACAAACCCCCTCTTCAGAGTGGCTGGGCCTCTGTCACTCACACAGCTGCCAGCAGACTGTCTATCAGGGTGGGGTTGCTGATCAGCTGCTGCAGAACGTTGCTCCCTGCAGGCTGAGCGCCGCCTAGCTCTGACAGGTGCACTTTGACTGGGTGGTCTGACCAACCTCTGAAGACCCTCTTCAGACAAGGGCTGTCTGATATGGTAAAAGATGCTAAGGTCAGCCACCCAACTCCTGAGACCCTAAGTGACTTTATGACTCTGGCTGTGTCTATCGAGAGAAGACTAAGGGAGAGATGCAGGGAAAAGCAAGGGGCTTCGACGGTTCAGCTCAGGGCAGACTTTCCCGTACAACATCCTTCTACCTTCTTTAAAAGTTCTCCTCTTCCACCTCCGTCACCATCTTCCCCTCAGTTTTCTGGAGAAGAACCCATGGTTTTGGGTTTCACATCTGCTGCCACCAGGAGGAGACACCGGTTGGAGAACGCCTTGTGCCTCTATTGTGGGAAACCTGACCATTGCCTGAGAGACTGTCCGATTAGACCCAAGTCACCCCAAGGTAAAATCAGCAAGGTAACTCGGATTTACTGGTACCTCCTAATGTAAATAACACATTTTTTTTACCCATAACTATGGTTTCTAGTTCCAAGACTCTAGCCTGTCATGCCCTGATTCATTCGGGTGCTGCTGCTAGTTTTATCAGTATGGTTGTTGCTAAAGCCTTGGGTTTGAAACTTGTTCCTTTGTGTTTTCCCTTTTGGGTTTCAGGTGTAGATTCTACCTCCCTACCCAGGGGAAGAATAAAATTTTGTACTGCAGAGGTCACTTTGAATATTGGGAGTTTGCATATGGAAAAGCTTTCGTTTTTTTGTCATGGAGAAACTTACCGCAGAGGTTATTCTTGGGTTGCCTTGGCTCCGCCTCCATAATCCTGTATTCGATTGGAGGACCACTGAATTGATCAAATGGGGTGACTCATGTGTTTCTCATTCAAAGGTGGTCCATTCCTTGGTGTGTGCTGTGATTAATGCTCATGATATTTCAGAATGTAATTCCCAATTCAATGACATCGTTGATTGGGTCGATGCAGATAATCGGTCTTCGCACCAGCCTGATGATTGCACTATAGACCTCATTCCGGGGAAAAAGCTTAACTTGTCTGCCCCGGAATGAGAATCTTCGCATCAGTATATTGAGGAACCTGTAAATATTCCTTCTCCGGGAAAACTTGTTGCCACCTTCATTTCAAATCCAGTGTCCTCGTCTGCCGACTCACCAGATTCTGCTTCTTCCGAACTGTTCCCCTTTTTCTGTGAGGATGATTTCCACCTCAGTTATTCTGCCGCTGCAGGTGGTGAAAGTAAGATAGAGTCCGCCGTTAATCGACTGTGCACAGTCTGGGCTAGGAGTCATAAGACTCTAAAAAAGAGCCAACTAAAAATCAAAAAAACCTGGTAAAAACGCCGACCCAGACCAAAATATGTCCATCTCCGAATCCCATCTGCAAAACATGCCCCCAAGTTGGTAAAGGGAAAAGTTCACCTAGCCCACTTTGCCATACCTAGAGGGTCTATTGAGGGTCCGGTGGCCCCTCATAAAGGGGGGGGGGTTACTGTCATGATTGAGCCTGACACACCCCCGGCTTTTGGCTCTGGTCACCGGCCATGGACGTTGCGTGGTTTCTGACATAACACCTTACATTTGTATTTTCTAGTGTGAACTTGGTCTTCCTCCATGCATTCTTGATTGATTCCTGGCCAACGCCCATGGTCAGGAATCTTCCAGCAGTCAGGAATCTTGATTTCTGTTAATTGACAGCCCTTTGTTCCTATCAGGTCTTCTGTTACTTCCACCCATTACCTTCATCCGTTTGGTTTCTGGCAGGTATTTAAGGGCCGTTGTACCTCTTCCCCTTGCCTGCTATAGGTCTTTCCTTACCTTGTTTTTCGCCTGTTCTGCTTGTCATTTCGTGTTTACCTGATCTTCTGTTTGGACGCCGTTTATCCCTTTGCCTCACATTTCTATACCTCACTTCCACTTCTGTTGCTGACTTGGACCATCCGATCACATGTATTTGTTCTGTGTTTGTTTGTCCTTGTCTGTGTTGCACCTTTGTTAGCGCAGCCATCCATCTTCTGGTTGGGGCCGGCATATTAAGGAGTCAGGTTCGCCAAAAGGCAGGGACAGGGGCTGGGATCAGAGTCAGGGCCCACTTGTCTGTGTCTTTGTGTGAGTCCCTGACAATTTGTTCACAGTCTCTTATTGAAGAACTGTACTCCAAAGACAGCAATTCAACAGTGTTCTTAAATGCCTATACTTTTCAACGAGCAAATAGGATTATTAACTCCATAACTAGTGATGTGTCTGGTTCCCTAAGCTAGCTGCCCCCTACCTCCTCCTTCGGGTAATCTAAATAGCAGCTTTTCTTGTGTGAAATCGCTATTAAATGTTGTTTTTGCCTGCTGGCAAACCAGCAGACACAGGCAGCAGTGTGTTCACTACAGAGAGTAAGCTGGAAATGGCAAATAACAGGAAATACAGTGACATACACATTAGACGGTCATGTGATTTTAGCAGCCAATGAGATCCCTACACCTTTACTGATGATGTTTATGACCCCGCTCTGTGCTCTGCACTGATTTGCTGGCTGCCAAAACTGAAGGAAGCAGCTGAAAAGGCGAAGAACGTCTGTGCCGAACCTGAACTTTTTACCAAACTTGCGGCAAAAAATTTGGTTTCGGCTCAGGTTCGTAAAAAACGTAAAGTTCGTGCCGAGCTAACCATTTTCCGAACGGTTCGGCTCAACACTAGTATTGAACAACAAGTATTAAACAGGTCAGCAATTCTTTAAGCAAATATATTTCTAAATATGCTATTGACATGAAATTGGATGGGTTCTTACTAAAGATGGGCGAATCAATTCTAACAAAATGGAATTCATTTAGAATTTCAGGAAAAATTTGATTCTTCACGAAGGCGAAGTTTATGGTAATCTGCGGGAACGAATCGTCTTTTTTTCTAAAATGGCCGCGAGCACATGGCGTGACATGGGGCAGAGAATTATGGGAGGAAGAAAGAAACGCCCTCAATGACATGTGCAGACATGAAGCCAATCAGCAGCCAACGGGCTTCTATGACATCACAGCCCTATAAATACGGATGCCATGTTAAATTCTGCCACTTGTCAGTGTGTCTCCTATCGATAAGCATCTGGCTGCTGCAGTACTATATTGCACTCTATGCAAAATAAATCCGTTTTTTTCACTGGGGTGAAAGACCTTCACAAGTGTGTGTCATATACACACCTGTTCCTCAACCAGCGTTTTTTATTTTGGGATATTGCAATATGTTCCCCAAGAGTCAATTTATCCTCTTGTTTGGGGGGTAATTTGAGTCAAATACAGGGTGTGTATTTCTGCCCCATACATGCCTGAAATCCATCAACTTCAGTGTGTGAAGGTATTTCATTTCATACCAATGGTCAATTTATCCTCTTGTTTGAGAGTAATTTGAGTCAAATACAGGGTGTGTATTTCTGCCCCATATATGTCTGAAATTCATCAACTTCAGTCTGTGGGGGTATTTTAATCTGTGACTAAGAGTTAATTTATCCACTTTTTGTGGAGAATTCTGTGTCAAATCCAGTGTTTGTGTATTTCTGCCCTACATACATCTCAAATTCAGCCAGTTCAGTCTCTTGGGATATTGCTATCTGTGGCAAACAGTTAATTTTTTCACTTATTGTGGTGATTCTGTTAAAGAGCGGAAAGGGTGTCATCAGTAATTTTGCATTGACGTCGCTAATTATTTTGCCCTTTCTTTGATCCTTCAGTGTCCGCTTTCAATTGGTCAATAATGTGAATAAAGTGAATATTTACATGTCTTCTGTGTTTTGTAGCCACTCCTGCTTTTGGCTACCTAATCATTATACAATTCTGATGCAGACAAAGGGCCATGTCATGCTAGCCTTACGGCTGCTCCAAAGACACAATCGGTTGTGTTTGTCCTTTTCATTCCTTCTGACAGATTAAAAGAAGGGGAAAACCAAACATAGTGATACGTCATAGAGTGGTGGAGGGTGGAAACAGCATTAGGGTGGTCGACTGAGAGAGTGGTCTGTTAGCAGCAGCATGAGTAGGCCACAGAATGGCAAATGACAGATTGTGGAGGTGGCAGCAGCATGATTAGGCCACAGATTGGCACAGTGTGGAGGTGGCAGCAGAAGCATCAGGCCGGAGAGTGGCGGCAGCTAGGTTTCAAAAACGTAAATTATCAAGACAACAATATCCAAAAGCCTCATATATTTATCAAAACTTATTATACACTTGTCATAATTCCATAAGCCTAAAAACCTGAAAGTTCATCAGCATATACAGTCCTTTCATCCCAGTTCGGGAACCACTCCTGTACAAGTCCTACAGTAAGTCTATGAGAACTCGCAACAGAGCTGATGCACAATACTTTCTTGCGACATTTCGGAATGAAAATATTCCTTTTTTAAGCATGCACACTCCACTATCTGCCCTGTTTAAATAGCATCAGGCAAAATCACGTGATATTTCATTCATAAAAGCATTAACTCTTGATGTTGAGCCATTCATTATCGTTCATTCACACTACTATTCCCATAGGGCATGACAAGAAACATTTTAAACTAAGAACCTCATTAAGCCCCTTTGGGACTAATGACTCGAACTTGTGGATCCAGAACGCTTCTCTTTTTAGACGCGCAGATCCAATTTCCCCTTCAACCCCCTCCACCTCTTCTAGGATGCACCACCTCAATTCACTAACCTGATGCCTGTACTCATTAAAATGGCGTGCCACCGTGGTTTCGCCATATTTACTCATTACTTTCTGATTTTTTTCTTGTACCATCTTTCTCATATACGTTCGTATAGCGGATTTATGTTCCACTATTCTCTGCCTTATAGGACGACTTGTCTGTCTAACGTATGTTTTACTGCATGGACACTTCAATACATAAACAACATTTTTGCTGATGCAAGTATGATAACTAGTGATGAGCGATTACGTTGACTATCGTCATGGGGTCGATAGTCGATATCGGCAATTATCAAGACGATTTCCGATAGTCGATAATAGATTATCGCCGATGACCATTAAAGTCTATGGGAGAGCTACAACACCTTCATTCTTACACCCAAACAGGGCTGGAGAAGCTGGAATTAACATCCACAACAGTCAAATGGACACGTGCTACATCTTAGGCAACACACTTAGGTTATAAAAGCCACAGAAAAAATGTCACACACCATTCACTATCCCTGTCTTGTAAAACAGCATTACCCTTAAACCTGCATGACCCACAAAAAAGTGCCAGAAGGCAATATTATTTGAACCATCATTTTACTTGAACAGGATATTGAATATCCCTGTCCTGGAACGCAGCATGAGCCCCAAACCTGCATGACCCACAAAAAAGTGCCAGAAGGCAATATTATTTGAACCATCATTTTACTTGAACAGGATATTGAATATCCCTGTCCTGGAACGCAGCATGAGCCCCAAACCTGCATGACCCCAGATTGAAAAGTGCCGGAAAAAGGAGTCTTTCAACCACCATTTTAGTAGAACTGGACATAGACTATACCTGTCCTGGGCCACAGCATGAGCACCAAACCTGCATGACCCCCACATTAAAAAATTGCCGGAAAAAGGAGTCTTTGAACCACCATTTAGTTGAACTGGACATTGCCCTAAAACCTGTTCTGGGAAACCCAGCATGAGCTCCAAACCTGCATGACCCCCAGATTAAAAAAGTGCCGGAAATAGGAGTCTTTGAACCACCATTTTAGGTGAACTGGACATAGACTATCCCTGTCCTGGGCCACAGCATGAGCCCCAAACCTGCATGACCCCCAGATTTAAAAAGTGACGGAAAAAGGAGTCTTTGAACCACCATTTTAGTTGAACTGGACATAGACTATCCCTGTCCTGGGCCACAGCATGAGCCCCAAACCTGCATGACCCCCAGATTTAAAAAGTGCCGGAATAGGAGTCTTTTAACCACCATTTTAGTTGAACTGGACAGTAACTATATCTGTCCTGTACCGCAATGACCAATTAACCTGTCTGACCCACAGATTAAAAAGTGCTGGGAAAAGGAGTCTTTAAACCCAAACCATTTTAGTTTAACTGGACATAGACTATCCCTGTCCGGGGCCCAAACAGCATGAGCCCCAAACCTGCATGACCCCCAGATTAAACAGTGCCGGAAAAAGGAGTCTTTCAACCAACATTTTAGTTGAACTGGACATAAACTATCCCTGTCCTAGGCCACAGCATGAGCCCCAAACCTGCATCACCCCCAGATTTAAAAAGTGACGGAAAAAGGAGTCTTTGAACCACCATTTTGGTTGAACTGGACATTAAACTATGCCTTTTCCTGGGTAACCTACATCTGTTCAAGTCTTCCTGTGCCTCCCTTGTACAATTCAGAGGAATATTTGTATCAGCTATTTTGGATGGGGTCCCACCACTTCTTTGTTTCTCTTTTTTTTTTAATTGTATTAAATGGGTTGTCTCACTACAGGAATTGCTAGCTATTTTAAAGATCTTGCAAAAACAAGTCATTTTGCAATATTTGTCCATTAACAGTGTCCTACCTATTCCTGTTTTTGATAGCACCATCACCCTTGAGCCACTTTTGACAATTGTGAAGAACAAATGTCTGTTAGAAACCACATTTTTTACAATTGGACCTGTAGTCTAGCTGCATTTCACAGCAAAATGCCTCCAATAATTCAAAACATGAACCTTGAGCCACTTATGACAATTGTGAAGAACAAATGTCTGTTAGAAACAACATTTTTTTATAATAGGACCTGTAGTATAGCTGCATTTCACAGCAAAATGCCTCCAAAAATTCAAAACATGACCCTTGAGCCACTTATGACAATTGTGAAGAACAAATGTCTGTTAGAAACAACATTTTTTAGAATAGGACCTGTAGTATTGCTGCATTTCAAAACAGCATAACCCTGTCTTTTACAGTCTCCTCACAGCAAAACCAGCAAAATGAAATTTAAGTGCAAGCTGGCTCTATGAACAAAGCTGGACTGCGCCAAAGTGAAAAACACGTAATTAAATTGTGTACAGATAATAAAACGTGGTTTTTGCACCTATCAATACACCTGCAGTGACTACAAAATTGCTGTATTCAAATTTAAGTGCAAGGTGGCTCTATGATCAAAGATGTACTGCGCCAAAGTGAAAAACATGTAGTTAAATTGTGTTACGGGTAATAAAACGTGTTTTTGCACCTATCAATACACCGGCGGTGACTACATAATTGCTGTATTCAAATTTAATTAAGTGAAGTGGCTCTATGAACAAAGCTGGACTGCGCCACAGTGAAAAACATGTAATTAAATTGTGTACGGATAATAAAACGTGGTTTTTGCACCTATCAATACACCTGCGGTGACGAAAAAATTGCTGTACTCAAATTTAAGTGCAAGATGCCTCTATGAACAAAACTGGGCCTCACCAAATAAAAAAAAAACACATATTTGAAATGTATACGGATAATAAAAGTTGAGTTTTGCACCTATCAAATACACCTGCAGTTACTAGAAAAGATCTGTATCCTAATATAAGTATAGGCTGCACAATATACAAGTAAAATTTCACCAAAAACTGTGAATCAAAATCCATTGGAATGCAGAGTCAAATCACAGTCTGGGCTGCACAATATCCACTCTCCTTTCAAAAGCCTGCCTGCCAGCCTGTCTTTCTGTTTTCGCCCGCCCCCAAACACAACCCCCCCCACCCCCACACAACCCCCGCGGCTGTACAGCGCTAGATGCTACTTTAAAATTCTCAGCCTAAGTAACTAAAAACTGCAAATCTCTAATCTACCTAAGTTCTAATGTTCATAGTTGTCTGTGTGAAGAAATAGAACAGTTTCGCTGAGCTATTTTGAGAGAGACCGAGCACACATCCCGCTCTTATGATACACTGACACGCACTGAGTCTGAACAGGAAGGGCTGTTCTATGTACAACGAGGTCATGTGATTTTTCCAGCCGATCACAACCATACACATCCCAGTCATGACGTCGCACACCCAGCTCACCCGGCTCTATTCTGTAAGCTGATTTGCTGGCCGCTGAAATGACAGGAAGCACTGAAAATACACACATACACACACACTTAAAGAGCACCACATTGCTGATGTTATACCGCCAAACTACGCTCTCCATACCCCAGGAAAGCATCCTCTAAAATCCCTCACAGATACTGCCACAGCTCTAAGAAGCATCAGGTGTACTATTGAAAAATATAAAAAGGATCACGCTCATCTTTGGATTGAACAAAGCCCCAATACCTCTGTAACAGTACCCACTGATCCACCAATAGGACCACTGGACTTGAACCCTGAGTGCACAGACCCTTGCCAAAACCTTCAACTTCTAGAAAAGTACAATACGTCCATTCTTACTATCCATAGCCCATGTAACACTGACCAATTGGAGGCAGTCGAGGGCTCCACAAGTAAAGTGCCAAGTAATGCCAATTCCACATCAGACATAGAGCCTCAGGGGGCTCTTAGTCAACTATTAGCTGAAAACCCTGGGATTATAGACAACACAAAACCAGGGTCTACAGGAGTAGTCCCTTTTTTAGGCACAGGTCCGCTATAAAATTCACACAACACTACTCCCAATTTCAAAACCAGGCCGATCAACACTTATTTCCCCCCCAATCGAAAAAGAAAAATCACAGAAGGGGAACGAGAGGAGTCCAGCGCACAAAACAATTGCGCAAAAAAAGGGAAAACATTATCTCTCCCAAAAAAAGCCCCATCTTTAACATCTCTAAATACAAACTAAATGAGTATGAAAAATCAGTGTTAAGCAAAAGACTGTCATACTGCCCGACAACACCTGCCGACCCCTTTGAGCTTTTTATTGACCCAGCATTTCATCAGAAAAAACTAACACAAAAAAGACTTTTTGAGATAAATAAACATAAAATTTAAAATCCCAGACTTTAAACTCCCTCCCGAGTCAGGGAAAAAAATGAGCTTCCAAAAAAGTCCAAGTTTTACCGTCACCCCCAGGTCATATTTACAAACTTTTTCAAAATTGGTAGAGGATTTTAGGGAATTGAAAAAAAAAACCCTGTTTTTTAAAAAAAAAATTAGCAAAAAAAGGAGAATAACCCTTGTGGATCCCAAAAATCTGTTTAAAAAAGGAATTATGGCCCTCATATCCCTCAAAAAGAATGATGCAATCTTGTTTGGGGGAAAGCCATAAGGGAGGTGGTTAGAATGATGGATTATGATATTACCAAACGGTCCCTCATTATTTCGATTTGATTATAACAGAAGTCACTGGAGACCCTTTTGTGGGAGCCCAACAAAAATCTATATCATTATTATCAGAACGTAGAAAGTGGGGAAATTACCAAGGATGGAAAACAATTTCATCTTCATTCCAGTCCCAACAAAAGCTGCTTTTTAACACCCCCAAGTCAAAAAAAAGCGCACAGCCCCAGGACGTCCCTTATCTCTGGGATCGATAGCTGACTAGTAGGTTACCCCAAATACCTGGACATTTCCCTACAGCATAGTCAAGGAACAGAATTTTTTTGAGAGATTCAAAATACTTCTTTTGAAAACCTCATATCCCACCCTTTAACCAAGGAATTTATTTCTCCCCCAGGGAGTCCAGCCCTTATTCAAATATTGCCTTAACTAGGACTACATGTGTGAATAAATTTTTTTAAAAGTCGTCTCTACTTCCGCACGGGGGAAATTTTTTTAAAAGGGTTATTCTTTATTTTAATAAAAATTTTACTTCACCTACAATACTGTACCTACAGAAAAAACTAAGGGGTTTCAGCAATGGGGACAAGAATGGCGCCATCATTCGCTAACTTGTTCAGGGGGGGTTTTTGGGGATACCCAATCTATTCTAGCACTTTTTTTTGAAAAATTGTTAATCTTAAGAGATATTCGTGATCTCTTCATGTTGGGAGGCAAGAGAAGGAGGCCCAACAATTTTTTAAAGGAGATAATCATAATCATGGAGAATCCCCCTCACCCTGAAAATCGCATAAACGAAATTGATTTCTAGATTTGGTCATAAAAAAAAAAGATCAACGCTTGTTACTATATTTTTTTTTTAAGACAGTAGATGAAAATAGTTTTCTTGACTTCCCGGGGCTGTCACTTAATAGATTGAAAAAAAATAATGTACCTTTGGCAACTAGACGCATTCAAAAATTGCATAATGTGGGATTTTTGACCAATTTCCCCGATAGCTGAAGCTTGAGAAAAATATTTCTCAGAAAAAATTAGGGGGTCTATCATAAAAAGGAGCCTTGTCCAAGTAGAAGTAAAAAAAAGTTTAAAATACTCCTAGGAGGGCAGGCCTCCACCTCTATTACCCCTGAAAAAAACAACAAAGAGTAAAAATTACTTATTAAAAGGACAAACTTATTTCCCCTTTTTGCACCCCATCAACAGATTAAACTAATTTTAAAGAAAAAATTGGCCTATTATAGAAATGGATCCTATTTAAAAGCCCTTCACACCAAATCCCCCACTATTTTAGAAGGGCAACCCCAATAAAAAAGATGGTGGCCCCAAGAACATCAGCGATCAGCGAAAAAATACCAAACTATCAAAGACGTCCGAAGTTGGTGTCTTAAAAGCCATGGGAACGTGCAGACATGCCCCAAAGATTGGAAAGGGTGGGAAAAAATTTAATTACAAAAACTGGCCAATCCTTCGAAAAACATCCCCCCAGTAATGTTGTTATGTAATATACGTTCTAAAATGTTTGAGGAAACAATATATTGGGCGAACCCCCAACAAATGAATGTATGATTTGGGAAACGCATGGGAAAATAAGAAAAAGATATTGTTCATGGATTATCAATGGAAAATAAATGAAAACACGATGGGGATCATAGGAATCAAACTCATTTTTATTTTTATTCCGAACATACAATTAAAAGGTTTGAAGCCCTCCAAAAGAGAGGGCTTTTTGGATTTACCAGCGGAAAACCCTTCTTTATGGGTCTCCCAAAGGGGTTACGAACTTTTACAAAAACATTTTTTAGGGGTTTATAAGCAACGCCTCTCTGGAATTTATTCCCTTCTAAAATTGTTTAAAATAATCTTCCATTTACAAAACCAATAGGAAGTTCCCTTGTAAAATTATATTTTCCTCCTTCTACCAACCATATGTTCTAATAATTTTTTTTTTTTTTTGGGTCTATTTTTGTTTTGTTTTTTCTTGGCATTACGTTTTTGGATATATTTTTTGGGACATTTTTTATATATATAATATATATATATATATTATATATATATATATATATATATATAAATATATTATTTTTTTTTTTTTTTTTTTTGGGTATATATTTTTTTGGTATATATTGTGTATGTATGTGTGTATGGGAAAAATTTCTATATATGTGTGTTTGTTTGTATGGGTTTTGTATATATTTATATATTTTATATAAATAATTTTTTTTTTTTTTTGGGCAATACGTTTTTGGCTTTTTGTTTTTTTTGGGGACTATTATATAGATATTTTTTTTTTTTTTTTTTTCCCCTATAATTTTTGGGGATATATATATGTATATGTTGTGTGTATGGATTGATTTATGTGTGGTGTTGTGTGTATGTATTTTAAAAATACAATTTATTTTTTTTTTTCCTTTCTTCTTTTATTTATTCATGCAAAGCACATTTTATCCTAAAATCTTGTTTATTTTCAATCATATGTGGTGTCAAATCTGAGAGTGAGAAAAAACTTTGTACCTTTTTATTTTTCCCATAGACCCCATATCCTTTAAAAATGAGGGCAATGGGAAACACTTTACAGGAGACCATCAATTAGAAATATATTTAAAAGTTATAAGTCGGACACTCCTTTTATCTTCTCCATTCATATATAAATACTAAATAAAAAGTTCAAAATGCACCTTTATTACCCTTAGTGATAGACCCTAAACAAATCTAGCAGTCTATAATGGCTACATCCAGTCACACCAACCTTTTTTTTTTTTTCTTTTAAATAAATTCTTGTTCTTTTTTAAATAAAGTTGTTTGTTCTTTTTTTTTTCTTTTCCCCCCTTTTTTTTTTCCTCTTCTTCTTTTTTTCCCCCTTTTTATAATAATTCTTCTTGTAATACTTTTAAAATTATATGGTTTTTTCTATGTGGAGGTACAATTCATTAATGTGATCTATACATGATCTATTTATTAAATTTTTATCAAATTTTTTAAAAACTTTTCCCTGATTGTTCCCTTAACCTTTGACCCTTGTTTGAATGTGCAGACCTGGCGTTTTTTGTATTTAACCCATGGTTTTAGCACTTTGTGTATGGACTGAGGAAGTGTGGTCTACACAGAAAGGTGCTATTTGTAATAAATCTTCAACTAAAAAGACGTTCAGCGCTTCATTACAGTCCATTTTAAAGGAGTTTTTTTTTGGGCAAAATGGATAAAATCTTCACACTTTTGGATCGCTACTTTCCATGACCCGTGCACCGGGCGTTTCGGAGCAAAACGGACAGACGGCTGCGGACGATGTGATTCTTCGGTTCCAATATTTGGATGCTTTTAAAAAAAAAGTTGTGCCCTTTCCCAAGCAAAAACACTAGAAGGTTAGTGCTTAAAATAAGTAATAGTGTTTCTTATTCAAAAGTCGCAATATTGCGCCAGGGAGCGCTGTCTCGTTTTTGTTTTTTCTCTTGCATATTTTCTGTTCATTATATTTCTCCACATCTGAGCAGATGCGTCTGGCTCGTATAAACTGACCTCTGCAAATCCCTGTAAATACCTGAGGTGCATGATTAGTGATGAGTAGAGATGGGCGAATTGATTCTAACGAAGTGAATTCGTTTGGAATTTCAGGAAAACTTCGATTCTGAACGAAGTCGAAGTTTGGGGTGATTCGAGGGAATGAGGCGTGTTTTTGATTGATAAAATGGCTGCGAGCACATGGCGTTACATGGGGCAAAGAAGTCTGGGAGGAAGAAAGGCGTAGCCTACATGACATTTGCAGAGATGAAGCCAATCAGAGACCAGTGGGATTCTGTGACGTCACCGCACTATATAAGTCTGGGCGTGATGCTCGCTCCTCACATTCCTCTCACTGTACTGTGTAGGGAAGCTGTTCCTGCTGCCGCCACTGCTGCTTATGATATCTCATACTAAAGAACTCACTTTTATACAGCAATTTTGGGGGGTGTCACAACTTGTCTCAGAGACTGCTTCTCTTAAGTTCTAATTCTGATTTTGTGGGGTATTGGAACTGAAGTCCAGTGTGAGTCCAATTCAGCTGCATATAAAATTTAATGCTATCTGCTCAGTTCTTGAGCACATTGAATATCCAAGGGTTATCTAAGCCTGTTCCTGTTGTATTCAGTTAAAGACACAGCGTTTTTACAATCCAAATACCACTTAATTTTTGGTTGCTCATTAATTTTGCGCAATTTAGACCCAGGGGTTAATTAAGCGTTGTTCTGCTGTTGTGGTCACTAAAAGAAACGTTCCTTTTCACCGCCAAAGAAGAAATTTTTCCTGTAGCATAATTCATATCCGAAGGTTAATTACAAGTTTTTCTGTTGTTGTGTTCCGTAAAATACACGCCGTTTTAACACGCTACACAGCTGTTAATTGTTGGCAGCATATTTCTTTTGCGCAATTTACATCCAAGGGTTAACTAAGTATTTTTCTGTAGTTGTACTTAGTAAAAGAAACGTCATCCACTTCCTCCCAGATGACATCTGAAAACCCCAGCCAATAGTCGATGGGAACGTCAGACACAACCCTTAGATGCCATGGCCCGGGAGCGGGTCAGCGGCCCTCACCTGTCCTCAACCCGCCTCTGTCCCATCCGGTTCCCTCAACCAGAGATCTACTATGTGGTCTGGGCTCAGCGCCACTAAATAGCGAGGAGGAACAATTTGAGGAGGGCAGTCAGCAGCTACTTGGCATCGAAGAAATGGGACCAATATCCCCTGCTTCTTGCAGTAGGCAGCAAAGTATAGATGTGGAGAGTGGCATGGGAGGTCATGTTGTGAGGGGTCAGCCTCTGCATACCAAGACCGGTGATGAGGACATCAGTGACGATGAAACACAAATAGATGATGATGTAGCCGACCGCACTTGGGAGCCGGGTGAGGCAAGGGCTTCATCATCGACAGGAGAAGAGGGCGTCAGCTTGCGCGTCAGGAAGCAGCGCAGACAGCAAGAGGGTCGTGTGACCGTGAGTCAGCAGGGTAGCAGCAGTGTGAGGCCGGGAGCCAAGCGGCAACGGGGTAGAAAACCCGCTTCGCAGGTCCAAGAAAGTAGCGGCACAGGGGCTCAGCGAGGCAGCAGCGGCAGTAGTCACTCAGTGCGGAGCGTTGGCGGTAAAATCAGATACTCTGCAGTGTGGCAGTTCTTTACTAAGACACCGGAGGAGCCGAATATGGGTATATGTAGAATCTGTGGGCAGAAAGTGAAGCGTGGCCAGGGAGCTCACGTTGGCACCATGGCCCTGTGTCAACACATGCAGCGTCACCATCCGGTGACCTGGGAGAAACTTGGCTCCCCTGGGGTGGTCCATCCTGCCGCCGCAGCAACAGCAGCAGCAGCGCCCAGTGGCACGCATGCCATTGCAGCCAGTCAAGGCTCCACCACCTCTGCAGAAGGGAGCTGTTTCTCTTTGCCATCATCTCCCGGTCCAGATGCTCCTGCTCCTCGCTACTCATGGCGCCAGCAGTCGTTCAGCGAGGCGATTGCAAAGAGACAACAGTATGCGTCCAACCATCCTAAGGTGCAGAAGCTGACCGTGCTCCTGTCCAAGTTGTTGGTACTGCAGTCCCTTCCTTTCCAAATGGTGGACTCTGCACCATTCAGAGAACTAATGGCTTGTGCCGAGCCGAGATGGAGAGTTCCAAGCCGTAATTTCTTTTCCAAAAAGGCAGTACCAGCACTTCATAAATATGTAGAACAGAAGGTGGGCCAGTCCTTGAGCTTATCGGTTTGTTCCAAGGTGCATGGCAGCGCGGACGTCTGAAGCTGTAACTACGGTCAGGGCCAGTACATGTCCTTTACGGCCCACTGGGTGAATGAGCTTCCTGCCCAGGCACACCAACAACTTGGACAGGAGACACCGCTTTCATCTCCACGTTGTCAAACTGCGGCTCATGCACCAATGTCCGCCTCCTCCTCCACCACCACCACCATCTCAGCCTCCAAAAGTACTGATCCATCATACCACATGTGTAGGGCACAGCGGTGTCACGCAGTTCTACACCTGGCTTGTCTCGGCGAACGAAGTCACACAGGAGAGGAACTGCTCTGCGTCATGCAGCAAGAAATCGATGTGTGGCTTTCTCCATGCCAACTGCAAATCGGAACCATGGTGATGGACAACGGGAGGAACATGGTGTCCGCGCTACACCGAGGAGGGATGGTCCATGCACCCTGAATAGCGCATGTGTTCAATCTGGTTGTGTGTGAAAAGGTTCCTTAAGTCTTCTACTGATCTTCAGAAGATTCTGAAAATGGCCAGGAAACTGTGCATGCAGTTCATCCATTCCTACAAAGCCAGGAACACCCTCCTTGAGTTTCAGCGGCAGAACGGCCTCCCCCAACACACTCTGATATGCGATGTTTCCACCCGTTGGAATTAAATAAACCAAAAAATCTTAGCTTAATATGCAAAAGTGTAATTAATCCTATCCCAAGGGGGATAATTCCTAGCAAGTTAGTCCCGTCCCGTCGCTAGGAATTATCTCCTTTGGGATAGGATTAATTACATTTTTTTGCTCAGTGTTTCCTATCTTAGGGTCAGGATGTGGACGTGAACGCCCTTATCGGGGCGATTATCCTGTATTTGTGGTTAGGATAGGGTATAATAGTCTAGTAGGGTTTACCCCACAAGATATTTTTCGTCTGTTCTCCCATTTATTTAGAATACGAATAGTACATATTTTTTAACTTTTTATGGATTAAAAGTTATGTTTTAGGACAATTTTTTCCTCTTTCTTAATATTTTTTGCACCCGTTGGAATTCCAGCCTGCACATGTTGGACCGACTGTATGAACAGAGAAAGGCCATTAACGATTTTTTGATGATCCAGGCGGACAGGAGTACTCCCCTGTGTAACTTTGATGTCAGCCAGTGGTAGTTCATGCGTGACACCTGCCGTTTGCTGAGGCCATTCGAGAAGGCCATATTATTTGTCAGTCGCCAGGACTACGGGATGAATAACGTCATTCCACTGCTTCATGTTCTGGAACAGATGCTGAAAAATCTGTCTGGGCAAGGGACTGGAGACGTGGCGACTACATCTCGTGGCCACATGAATCCGGTGGGGACTGAACTGGAAGAGGAGGAGGAGGAGGAGGACATTGGAGCCGAAGCATTTTCTGGTGAAATGAGTGGATTTTCTACCCAGGTGAGAAGATAGGAGGAGCAGGAGCAGCTGGAGGAGGTAGATGGAGATGAGGAAGACGAGGCAGATGACCCGCAAGCACCGTGGCAGTATACAGTGGAGATGGAGGCAGGGAGCCCCTCGGAGATGGCCCGCAGCATGCTGATTTGCCTGGCTAGTGACAGCCAAATAGTCACCATCCGGCAGAGGGATGACTTCTGGCTCTCCACCCTAATGGACCCTCGCTACTGGTCCAAAATGGGAGCTTTTTTCCCAGCGGCTGAGAGGGAGGAAAAACTCAAATACTATAGGGAAATCCTCCGTAGTCAGTTGGCCGCTGCCTATGTGCGGCATCGTCCCTCCTCTGACAGGTCTGACAGGGGGTTCTTCAGCGCTCAAGTTCTACTGCCGCGGCTGCTGGGGGAAGGTGTGGGGGTAGGAGCAGTACCAGCTCCATCAGCAGCAACCTAAGTCTGGAGTCACTGATGAGCAGCTTCCTTCACCCGCCTAGTGAGGAGAGCAGTCGCCAGCAGCAGCAGCAGGGCCTGGAGCAGTCCCTAAACCAACAGGTGGTGGCCTACTTGGACAGCACTCTGCCACCCCAGTTAGAAGATCCGCTGGATCACTGGGCAGCCAAACTGGATGTGTGGCCGCAACTTGCCGAGTTTGCAGTGGAGAAGCTGTCATGCCCAGCCAGTAGTGTGGCATCAGAGTGGGTGTTCAGTGCGGCGGGGGTCATCGTTACCCCAAGGAGAACCCGCTTGTCCATGGGAAATGTGGAACAACTGACCTTTGTCAAGATGAATCAAGCATGGATCGGCCAGGATTTCCACACACCAATGCCTTAGGCGTCAGACTACATCAGCCATGACGCCTCACCCAAACTGTGACAAATGAGTCTGGGTTCAAACTACCTGCCTCAGCCACTATTCTGATGCCGCCACCTGCCTGATGCCACACATCTGCTGACAGTTTCTCCATCTGCCTACCACAATCTTTACCAGGGACTGGTATTGCCACCCACCTCCACACTCTGTCATTTTGCCACTCTATGACCTCATGCTGCTGCTGCTGTTGCTGGTGCCGTGACAGCCACACTGTGTCATTATGCCACTGTCTGACCTCATGCTGCCACTGCTGTTGTTGCTGCTGCTGCGGTCACCTTCGCACCCTGTCATTGTGCAACTCTCTGACCTCATGCTGTTGCTGCTGTCACCTTCACTCTCTGTCATTGTGCCACTCTGTGACCTACTACTGTTTTTCCACCTCCAGAATGTCATTGTGCCACTGTCTGACCTCATACTGCTCCTGTGGCTGTTGCCGTGACCTCCACACTCTGTCATTGTGCCACTCTGTGGCCTACTACTGTTTTTCCACCTCCAGAATGTCATTGTGCCACTCTCTGACCTCATGCTGCTGCTGTGGATGCTGCCGTGATCTCCACACTCTGTCACTGATGTTGCCACCTGAGCCCTCAGTTGTTTTTTTCCAGCTGTCGCTGCCATGACTTTATCAGGCTACATTCCCGCTTCAGTTTTTTGGTCAGTTTTGCCCTCTTAAGTGCCCAGGGAATTTTATAGTGAAGCTATTCTAAGAGCGGCGGCAGTCATCTGCGTGTCATACTAAAACACAACATTGTATGAAGACCAAACCAAGCTCCCTCTGCATAATTAAGCATGGCACAACGTTCTACAGCACCCTGCAGGCTCTATGCAGCCTGGAAATAGCTGTTTTTTAACGCAATTTGTCCCGAAGCAATTCGGACTTAAACGAATTTTGTTGTAAAATTCGGCGAAGTCAACGAATCGAATTTTTGAGAAATTCGCCAATCTCTAGTAAGGAGCGATTGCGTCAACTATCGTCATCAGATCAATAGTCGATATCGTCAATTATCATGCCGATATCCGATATCCGATAATAGATAATCGCCAATGACCATTAAAGTCTATGGGAGAGGAACAACACCTTCATTCTTACATCCAAACAGAGGAGGAGAAGCTGGAATTAACATCCAGAACAGTAAAATGGATACGTGCTACATCTTAGGCAACACAATTAGGCAACAAGAGTCACAGAAAAAAAACTCACAGACTATTCACTATCCCTGTCTTGTACCTCAGCATAACCCTTAAACCTTCAGGACCCTCAAATTAAAAAGTGACAGAAGGCAGTATTACTTGAACCACCATTTTAGTTGAACTGCACATTGAGTATCCCTGTCCTGGACCACAGCATGACCCTTAAATCTACATGACCCACAGATTAAAAAGCGCCGGAAAAAGGAGTCTTTCAACCACCATTATAGCTGAACTGGACATTGACTATACCTGTCCTGGACCGCAGTATGACCATTAAACCTGTCTGACCCATAAATTAAAAAGTGCCGGGAAAAGGAGTCTTTGAATCACCATTTTAGTTGAACTGGACATTGACTATACCTGTCCTGGGCCACAGCATGAGCCCCAAACCTGCATGACCCCCAGATTTAAAAAGTACCGGAAAAAGGAGTCTTTCAACCACCATTTTAGTTGAACTGGACATTGACAATACCTGTCCTGGGCCACAGCATGGGCAGCAAACCTGCATGACCCCCAGATTTAAAAAGTGCCGGAAAAAGGAGTCTTTCAACCACAATTTTAATTGAACTGGATATTGACTATACCTGTCGTGGGCCACAGCATGAGCCCGTAAACTGCATGACCCCCAAATTTAAAAAGTGCCGGAAAAAGGAGTCTTTCAACCAACATTTTAGTTGAACTGGACATTGACTATCCCTGTCCTGGACCAACCCAGCGATGACAGGCCTGACGGTCCTGCAACCTACGATCCACTGGCTTGTGTGTTGTCGCCAGCAGTGGAAGGAGCACCTTCTCTCGTACCTTTACCTCCATGTCCTACACTCCTCTTTGCTCGCTTACCACCTGCATTTCGCTCCATGTTCAGAAAGATAAAATTTAAGAAGGTATGGAAGAGTTTTTGACAGTCTCTTATTGAAAGACGGCAAATCACAGCTATTCTTAAATCCCTCTAATTTCCTACAGCCAACTAGGATTAGAAACTTAATTGTTTCTAGCGAATACCTGTGAAATGCGGTCTGGTGGAAGAACTGTAAGACAAAATCAAGTGTTCTTCCTTCAGTTCCAGAGATGTACAACTGCCCAGTAGAACTAGGAATTGATAGTTTTCAACAAACTATCATACAAGTGCGCTATCTGCGCCAAACTGAAATTCACCGAGCGCAATAAAAATATTCAGAAGTTACATGGATGAGAAATTGCATTTTTTGCTGCAATGACAAACGAGAGCAGTTACTAGAAAATGTTTCTATCAAAATTGTCATACAACGTGGCTATTTGAAAAAAACTAGGGCCGCACCACATGCAATACAGCTATTTAAAAGTTATACGGATAACAAACGGTGGTTTTTGCACCAATGAAATACACCAAAATGACAGGAAGCGCCGAAAATGGCGTGATAGTAATAGATTATGCACAGATTCTCACCTAAAATATCGCGTGATCGAAAATTTCCGATCAACCTAAAAACCTTGCCGATTTCAAATTTGTCGATTATAATCGCTCATCCCTACGCATGATAGCTGGCTCTGTGCAGCATATTATTGTGATTAGTTGGCTTAGTGAGTAATGTGATGGTAAAACTTTTTTGATCCATATCTTTGCTAGCTCCAAAAACTCAATTCTCTGTTGGTCCTTTGTTAGTGTGAAATTAATCAATGGATGGCAGTTGTTGAAATAACCCAAAAACTGTACTAACTCATCTTCCATTCTTTTCCATGCCATGAACACGTCATCTACATATCTTTGCCAACTGGTTATTTTGATTATATATTCAGATTGTAGTACAAACTTTTCCTCAAACATGGCCATGTACAAATTGCAACAGTGCAACAGAGGACCCCATGGAGGTCCCCTGTAATTGAGCATAATATTTTCCCCAAATCTAAAGTAGTTCTTTTTCAGAACCAACTCTAGCAGGGTGATCAAGAATGTAAGCAAAGAATTAGATATAGTGGGGTCCATTGACAGTGCTTCACAGACTGCCAAATAGCCCTCCTCATACAGGATGTTGGTAAACAAACTTTTTTTTTTAATTGTGTTTATTAGTTTTCTGGCATAAAAATGACAATACAAATAGTGTACCAAAACATTGCAAATCAGGTTATAATGAGTTGAGAGCAGGCTGTCCGAATATACCATGAACAAGCTAATTTAAACTTATACAAGTGAATAATTTTGATAGTCTTAAAACAAATCTAACATTACATAACTACATGAACCATAACTTGTGCTCCAAGTATCCACTGCAGCAACTTCTCTCCTTCGCCCCATGCCATGTATCCCGTGGGCTGGAGGAGGTTGGGTAAGAGAAGGAATAATAATAATAATAATAATCTTTATATAGCGCCAACATATTCCACAGCACATTAAAATATAGAGGGAATAAGCACAGACAAACCAGACATTACATTATAAAAAAGCTACGTACAAATCAGACACGCGGTGTGAGGGCCCTGCTCGCAAGGGCTTACAATCTAAATAGGTTTGTGTTGTGACTGATCCCGGTAAGTATCCTACTCTAAACAATGCTTCACTGGTAACAATACGGGCTATGTCTTTATTGGGACTTTAAAATAACGCTGCTGCCGCCGCTGTTGCCAGCATTAACAGAACTGCGTTTGGGGTGATTGACTGATGGGTGGATTCTGCTAGTATTAAGGGGTCCTGGTCATCCAGCTGCCTCATGAGGTACCAGCCTGTGCTCCCAAAACATTCACAGAAGGTCCGGCTGGTGGCAAGAGGAAATTTCTATATAATTCTAGTCCACATCTCAAAGAAATGCTTGTGAGTGTGCACAGCCACTTTGTTTCAGGTTCATCTATCTGTTGTAGATTGTGTAGGAACTGTTGAGTATTCATAAGACATCTTGGTAGTCTTTTTACTATTTTCTGAAAAAAAACATCAATGTATACGGCCAGTGGCTCTAATATAGAGCCAATGCCCGAGGAAATGGGTCTACAAGACGGCATCTGTAACTGTTTGTGTATTTTCGAGACAAAGTATATAATCGGTACTCTTGGAGCATGAACTTTTAGCTTGTCGCTTATGGCGGGTGTTATTATATTCATAGTACATGCTTTTGACCATATTTATTAATCTCTGAAATTCTTCAGTTGGATCTTTCGGTAGCTCCTGGTATACAGCCTTATCATCTAGGTGCCTATATGCTTCTTGCATGTAGTCAATCCTCTTCATGACAAAAGTTGCCCCCCCCCCCTTTATCAGCCTTTTTTAATAATCAATTCATTATTTTTCTGCAGTTGTTTTATCACATTTCTTTCTTTAGGGTGTATGCTGTGACGAACAGGACGACCACAGCTTTTTCACCTATGTCTAATTTCCTCTGTTACCAATTGTTGAAAAACTTCCATGGTAGAATTTTGCACCATTAGATCAAATTGACTTTTTTGCCGAGTTTCTTTTACAATCTTATTTTCTCCACTCCTATCTACACCATTTTGTTTGCCAAAATACATTTTTAATCTCATAGAACAACATAGCTTGTAAAAATCCACCCTAAACTGGAAGATATCATCAGCCTGCGTGGGGACAAAGTTCAGTTCTCTATTTAGAACTTTTTGTTCAACAGAAGTCAGAATTTTAGAAGATAGATTCACAACCAGCGATTTCAGTTTTTTTTCTTCGACTGTCGCTTTGGTCTCTTATCTTTTGCTTTGCTGTATGCTCCACCTGTAATTTCCTGGGAACTGGTTTCTCCTAAAAAAAGGCGGTGTTATTTTTTGTCCTTTAGTTTTTCGCTTTAGGACGCACAGTATCTTGATTGGTAGCCTGTATCAAAGCTTTCTGAGCTCGTATTCACATGTCATTGCATTTTAAATTATGTGCGCTTTCTTTTCCGGTCCTCAGCACAGGTGTAGTCCCACTCAAATTGGTAATCTTTTGTATCACGCTCAAACTTCTGCAGCTTAATTTGCAGTTGTTCCTTTAATTTCTCAATATTAGTTTTTAATTATTGATGAGTACGATCATAGTCTTCATCTTTTACAACTTTTTATATTCCTCATTACAAGTAGCTATTTCTGATCATACATTCATCGTCTCAGATTGTAAATACTGTATTGTCAGGATCATTAGATCCAGCGAATATCTGTTTGATAACGCATACCACCTTTCTCTATATGTTATATCATCTTTCAAAAGAATCGGTTGCAAGGTGCTTCTTGACCCCCTTGGTATCCTGAGGGCTCTAACATACTCATTTAGGGCCACATGTATGCACATGGAAGCCAGGATGAAATTAGTCGGAGTTGGGGGACCTTCAAACACACTTCCGACTGGGCAGTAGGCTCTTAAATAATATATATGGGTAGTCCTACTGGAAACTTAAAGGGGTTGTCTCGCTACAATGATTGGGTTTTAATTAAAAGATCTTTAAAAAACAAGCAGCTTTGCAATATATGTTCATTACAAATGTCCTACTGATTTTGAGTTAGCCCTGTTAGTATTACTACATTAGCTTCTCAAGTTTCTATAGTAGCCACCTGTTGATTCTTATCTTACTGGCTGTCAGGTCTGAATGACTCATCACCTTTGAAGACAGGTCGGAGCAGAGAGCCCCTCCTGCACAGAATGCTTCTGTAGTGGAAGGAGGGGGGAGGAGGACTCTGCCATCTGTGTCCATGCTGCCTGGATTAACCCTGTGTGTCCTGCTTCCTCCTGCTCTCTACACAGATAGATGTGACAGCAGTGACCCTGTGTGTTACTATAATCATGATATGTCTTTGGAACTGTGACTATACTAATACTATACAGATCAGGCATGTGAATACTTTATGCTCTCCTGTATTAGTGAGACATCCTGAGTATAGTAACACTTCCCTTGTTGTTGCTGGAGATGTGGAGACTTGTAAGCTAAGCAGGGGATATAGGAACACATGCATCCCCTCTGCTCTATTAGCACACCACTTAACATTCCTCTCTACACTCATAGATCAGCCCTCTCCTGCAACAGACCTAGGCAGGCACACACAGGGTGAACTCTGGCCGCAAACCCCCTCCCCCTTGCTGTACGGAGCTGCCTGTGTGCTGATGGGAGGGGGGAAGAGGGAGCAGAAGAGACAGACCAAGAAGCACGCCCCTCAGTTCAACTACCAGGCTCACTGACAGGCTGAAAGCTCGTAATGAGACAACTCCTTTAAGTAGGCCCGTGGAAATCCTTGTTGCTTGCTGGATACAGGTTAAAGTTAGAAGTTGAAAAGATTCTAGGCCGCAGCCAGGCTGTGTGCTCTCTGTGGAGTCTAGTGCTTCACTCCTTCCTTCTGGAACTTTCCAGCTCAGACCTTTATTCTGAGACTGCAAAGAGAGCTCCCCTGATTGGCTGACATGGTTGAGCCACTTATCCAATCAGGTTACTAGCTGATTTAACTCCTTGTTGCTCTAAACAGGGCACAGTAAATGCAAGAAATACTGTAGGAGAAACAAACAATAGCAATTACTATAGAATTAAATAAAGAAATGTCTGGGATTTAAATATATGAGCTTACAGTGAAATTAGGCATAGAGAGGTGGGCTAGTGAGCAGTTGTAGTAGCTGTAAGCTACTTATGAAACAGGCAGACTGGACAAGGTTCTGTTTTAGGCCACTACAGAGCTGGTACTGCTCCTGGCCCCCCATCCTCCCACAGCAGCCATGGCAGTGGTCCATGAGTGCTGAGGAATCCCCCGGTCAGACCTGCTAGAGGATGGGTGATGGCGCAGATAGGCAGCGGCCAACTGACTACATAGGATATCTCTATAGTACTTGAGTTTGTCCTCAAGAAGTCAGCTAGAAGTCATCCCTTGGCTCGATGGTGACTATTTGGCTGTCACTACCCAGACAAATCAGCATGCAGCGACCCATCTGCACAAGTGACTCTGAGGGACCCCCTGCCTCCATCTCCACTGTATACTGCCATGGTGTGTCTGGATCATCTGCCTTGTCTTCTTCATCTTCCTTTACCTCCTCTGGCTACTCCTGCACCTCCTCTACTATAACCTGGCTAGAAAAATCACTAATTTCACAACATCAATGACTCCAGACTCAGGTTGCTGTAGATGGAGCTGGTACTACTCTTACAACCCAAACCTCCCACCGCAGCCATGGCAGTGGTACGTGAGCGCTGAGGAACCCCACCGGTCAGACGTGCGGGAGGTTGGACGATGGCAAAAACATATCTCTCTACCACTACCAATGGCTGCGCTCTCTCACTGACTCCGCAAGTCCGCTGCCGTTGGATAACCTTTGACTCCAATCTGGCCTTTCAAACCACACATCCAAACCCTTACCCTTGCCTCCACCTGAACAAAAATCTCCCGAATCCGCTCATTCCTTCACTTTGAAAGCGCAAAAATGCTTGTCCATGCCCTCGTCATCTCACGCCTAGACTATTACAACACTCTTCTCTGTTGCCTCCCATCTATCACCCTCAATCCCCTCCAATCCATTCTGCTGCCCGTCTGATTCACCTCTCTCTTCGTTACTTCTCTGCCTCTCCAATTTGCCAATCCTTTTACTGGCTGCCCATTATCCCCACTGGACACATGTGGCTGTGAGATGTAGTCGCCACATCTCCAGTCCCCTGAACAGACAGCTTTTGCAGCATATGTTCCAGGACATGAAGCCGTGAAATGACATTGTTCATCTCGTAGTCCTGGCGAATGACAAATTACGCGGCCTCCTGAAAGAGTCTGAGCAAACGGCAGGTGTCACACATGAGCTGCCACTGACTGACATAAAAATTACACAGGGAGTACTCCCTGCCACTTACCATCAAAAATTTTTAATTTTGTTTTTCTTTTTTAAAGTTTTCTCTCTGTTTGCTCTGTTCAAAATTTTTCTTGTTTTTTTTCTTTCATAATTTCCCCTTGTTTTGCTTGTTCAACTTTTCTCTTTTTGCTCTGTTCATAGATTTCTCTCTGTTTTTCTGTTCATAGATTTTTTCCAGTTTTGTTCTGTTCAAAATTTTCTCTGTTCTGTTCGCCAAGGGGGGTGTGCTTGGCGGTGTAGGAAAGGGCAAAGCGCTCAAATTTTCCGGGCCGTTCTCTGAACGCTGCAGAGTCCACCACTTAAAAAGGGGAGGACTAAATATCACCAATTTGGACAGGAGATGGTCAGCTTCTGCCCCTTTTGGGGGGCCCTAGCACTACTGCTGTTCTTGGCAAATCGTCTCGGTAACAGCGGGCCCCATGGTGGGAGGAGCGGGAGATCGGCCCAGTCGATAATGGGAAAGACGACATCCCCTTTCGGCAGAGGTGGTTGAGCCTTGATCCTGAAATGGGAGTGTAAAACGGGTGTTTGGGGCTGCAGCAGGATCCACCCATCGAGATACTTTCCCCCAGGCCAGTATGGTGAGTCTGATATGTTAGCGGACTGTGGTGCCAACCTTGGGTTACGGCTTTACTTTTGCCCACGATTCACATAAGCCATGTCGCCTCCTACGTTGTCTTGGGCAAAAAACTCCCAACCCCCGCTGAGTGGGTGTTTTTCCCCCAATGCTCCGCACTGACGATGTTAACATGCTGCCGTAGTGCCCCCGCGCCGATACTTTCGGGGCCCTGCAAGCCGTGGCTACATGTGGCCGTTTTGGCCCTGACCTTGCACCTGCCACCTGCGCTCCCGGCCCACACTACTGACTTGCCATTGCCTGACGCACAAGCTGCCGATCTCTTCTCCTGATGATGATGATAAAGCCATTGCTTCCAGGGCCGGGACAATGGGTAGTCGAAGGTAGGCGACCGTCTAGGGCGCCACTTCATCCCACTCTCCTCATCACTACTTGCCTGACACATAGAAATCTATATGTGAGCACCCGGGGGAATTTCACTAAACCGTTGGGACAGGATGGTTTAAGTGTTTTTGCACTAAGGCTGCCTATCCTGCGGCTTTCATGGTGGGGAACCTGTCAATCACCACAAGCAAAAGCCATAGTCCCTGGGACCCTTTTGGGGAGAGGGATTCTTGGGGCCCCGATGGAGTTGTTGCTGGGGGCCCTCATGGAGTTTATTCTTGGGTCAACCCGTGGAGTTGACTTTTAGGACCCACCGGGGGGAGTTTATTCTTGGGCCCACCAGGGGTTTTTCTTGGGACCCCCATTGGAGATGATTCTTGGAAACACCAGTGGAATGATTCTTGGGGTCACCAGTGGAGTTTAAATTTTTGGGGCCCATCATGCAGTGGAGGGGCCCCTTCTTGGGGGCCCCCAGTGGGGTTTATTCTTTGGGGGCCCCCAGTGGAGTTCATTTTTGGGACCCACCTTACAGCTACTACATATGTCGCTGTAAGTGCAAACTGCAATAGTCACTGTTTGCTCCAACCCCTTTCTTGGGTTTCCCTGACCCCAAAAGAAAGCTATATGTGAGCAGCCAGGGAAACTTTTTACTCAGATTGGGACAGGATGGTTGTAATGTAGTTTTGCACTAAGCAGCTGCCTATCCTGTCTGGCTTCTCATTTTATCTATGCTTTGTTTTTATGCAGATTCATGTTATTGTGCAATAATCAAGGGAGTTTATGATAAAATTTTTAAAGTTGTTTTCTTTTTCAGTGGAAAAACCCTTTTTTTTTTGCATTAAGAAGGCTAAAAAAGGGCAGGGTGGTACCCATTCGCAAAGTTACAAGTGACGTCTCGGGGGAAAACCTTTGCTGCTTTTCCCCCCCTGCCCCCTTTGGGGCAATAATATCCCCAACATCTGGATATTACGTAGGAAGATCAAGTAAAAAAAAAAGGGAAAACCAGACACAGTTCTCAAAATTCTTTTTGGGAATTTTGCAAGGACGCCCACAGCCCCCCTGACGACCCAGCCCCGACTTTTTAGTTTATAGCGCCTGCCTTGTGCAGTAAATCAAATAGTTCGGCTCATATACTTATGTTATATGTTAAACACAGGGCGTTCATCTGTATGGGAAATGATTAATGATAAACCTGTAAGAAGCCGTTTGTTAACCTATTGCATTACTTCTTGTATTTCACTGCATGATATTTCTATGTCGTATTTCATTGCTCAGAGATAGAAGAGATAGAAAACGGCAGCTGTAAAGGTTTTAACAGTATTGAAATTTTTGGGGGAAATGTATATTTTAGCTTTGCATTTTTTAAAAAGAACCTTATATAGTTTTTTTTTTTGAAAGCGAAGAAAACCTGGGAATTTTTTTGCCTTCTTTTGGGTTATTTCAGCTAATGCTTGTAATTCCATGTCCCAAAAAATTTTGGGAAAGGTTTTCTCAATAAAAAAAAAATAGAAGTTAATCCCAAAATGTTACATTTCCCAAAATTGCGGGTCTATCTATCTATCTACCTATTTTTATCCACTTCCTTCTATTTTAAAATTTATCTTTCCTCTTTTTTAAAATTTTACTTTATTCTTTTTAAATCTATCTCGTATCTATCTATCCCGCCCCTCGCCTATCCATCCCTATAGCTATTTACTTCTAGTTTTTTATCAGGCTATCCGTATCTAACTAATTTTATCTATCTAATCAAACCTTTTAAAACATTTATAAACTATCTAGCTAGTTAGGTTTTTTTTTTAAATTATTTTATATATAAAAAATATAAAATATATATATATTTTTATATAAATATATATTTATAAATATAAAAAAAATTTATATATTTTTATATTATTATTTAGCATATATCTATCAAAATACCATATCCCATCTATTTGTTGTCAAAATTTTTTTCCCAATTTTAAAATCAATTATTGCAGTTTAAATATTCCTGCTCATTTTAAATTTCAAGTACAAATTTATTTCAAATGAGATTCAAAACTGTGTGAAGTAAAAACCTGTGCTGTAGTTCAAATTTTGGGAAAAAAATTTGGGGGGCGAATAAAAAAGAATTTGGGCTTGATCATTCCTTTTAAGTTTGGGCCTCCCCAGATTTGGGCAGAAAATTTGGGGGGAAATTTCCCCACTGATATGGGTAACCAGCGAAAAAAAATTTAAAACTTTTCTGAATCCAAAGTGTTAAAATTGCCAAAAAATTGGTTGGTAATTTTTCCAAAGCCTAAAACAAAATTTTAATTTTTGTTTATGTTGACTGGAAAAAAAAACTAAAGATGTGAGGCCAAATAATTTGAGAAAATCTTTGGGCATAAAACCCAAAAAGTAGAGAATTTCATGTTTTTTTAAAAAAAATTGTATAACCACAACAAAGTTTGGGAAACTTAGAGAAAAACCCGGGGTTTTTCAAAAAATGTGTTTGCAACATTCCTGACCCTTTAAAAAAGGAAAATTTCCCCCTTCCCCCAAAGGCCCCTAAAATCTGCCCTTTTAATTTCAAAAATATGTGGCAACAATGGCCCTTTAATGAAGAAAAGGAAAAAACTTTTTAAAAACAAAAAAGTTGATTATTTTTTCAGGATTTGGTAGTTTTTAAAAAATTTATATATTTCAGAAAATGTTTAAAATAATGTAAGCCAGTCCCCTGCCAGACCTATAAAAACAAATTGGCAAAGTCTTTTTAAAAAGAATTTATGGAACCATGGGGGTTAAACGAAAAATGGTTAAAAAATTCTCTGGGAAAATAGCAAGGTTATCAATAGTATAAAAATTAAAAGGGAAAATTTTTATGGTTCCATTTGGAAGAGTCATTACAAATACTCTTAATAAGTAGACATTTAAGAAACCCCCAAAGGAAAAATACAACCCCTGTGCAGTCAGTATCAGGAAGCTTGTTTAAAGAGAACCTGTCACATAGTTGGCTGAGGACAGAACAAGCTAGTGTCAGGCATGCTGGTTCCAGCGCTGTGCCACTTATTCTGTTAAAATTTCTTTGGAAATTTTCATGTATTTAATGCTCAAATCTGCAGTTTTCAGCCAGAAGAGTCATTCGAAGAGTCCTTCAGAATGTCAGTTTTTTTTCAAACCCCGCCCACCTCAACTGAAAACCTATTACTTTGAATAGGTAGAAACATGTGAATAACTGTCAGTGGGCGGGGCTAGCCTTTGGTGGGCAGGGCTAACTCCTGCTCATGAATAAGATTTATGGGGTAACTACTCTAAAACTCCAGCATCTTACAGAATAAGGGACATAGCGCTGGAAACAGCAGGTCTGTCACTAGCTTGTGCTGCCCTCAGCAAGGGGGGCATAATCTATGTGACAGGTTCCCTTTAAAGCCTATTGAACACATTAATATCTTTGCAGGATCTAATGTTTGTTGGTATCCTGCTTTTTACTCCAATCAGAGCTGCAATTTAGGTTCCAAAATTTGGAGAACTTAGACCTATGAAGTCCAAAATATAATTTTGAAAATAAGTTCAGCGCTTCCATTCAAACATGGCAGCTGATAAGAATAATAATTAAAGGGGTTGTCTCACTACATCGATTCATCTTACCTCAGCCCTGTTTTCTTGGTTTCATTTTGAATTCAGGGGCGTGTTTACTGGCTTCTACTAGGCCACAAGAGAAGCCAGGTCTGTAGCTATAGCAACCAGTACTGGCAGCCTATCAGGACATATCAAATAGGTCTGTAGCTATAGCGACCTGAGGAGCTGATGCAGCCCATATAAGAGGGGATGTCTCTGAATAGGTAGGACACTGTTAATGGACACATATTTCAAAGTGACTCGTTTTTGCAAGATCTTTAACATAAAAAGCAATTCTTGTAGTGAGACAACCCCTTTAAAGAACAACACATATAATACTTTACAGCTCACCCATAAAAATCAGCACAAGCCAAAATAAAACTCTTGGTACTTAACAGTCTTCTCTCTTTTGCAGGATGTCTACAATCTGTTGCATGTTGTCAGAACTTGGTCAGGTGCAAGAGTGATAATGATTGCGGAGCAAGTCAGCGCTGCTGTAGCAGCGGATGTGGTCTACGATGCATTGGTGGTAAGTGCTCACTCTCAATTTTTTTTCTAATTTGCAACTGTATTTGTGTATTCTGTATAGTTGTATAGTTTAAAGTATTCGGGCAATAACTGAGTTCTTATGGTTAGAGTTGTCAAGTCCTTTGTCACTGTAAAAAAGTGGGACCATCTGCGCAGAAATGTAGTTTCTTACCCTATGATATTAATCCGAAAAATACTACAGCTGAAAAGATGCACAGATGCAAAATATTAATATGCAACCATGCACACACCTACTATTCAATCAGGTGAGCTGCTCAGTATCATCTAAGTGCATAACACAAAATTCTGGCATCTCGGGCTCCTCAACATCAGGACCAAACTGTATCCTGAAAAAATAGCAAACATGAGGTATTAGTTAATATTTTGCCAAACCCATGTCGAGGCTCCTCACTATCTTGCGAGTCACTGCAATAACTTTGCTGATTCTGCAGTAAGTCCTATCACAGTGCATTGCTTATCATGCAGTAGTTTGCCTAATTTTAACAGTTTGAGCCTGCTTGATTTGACTTGTTCTGACATGAAAATATTTTTTGGGATATTTTATTCCTTAATTTCTTAGTTTCTTAATTACTGTTTAATTTTAAAACAATGGAAAGACTTGAACTTTTGTTGTAGTATAAATATATAATATATATAATAAATAAAAAATAAATATAATATATATAAATTTATTATATAAAATATATATAATAAAAAAAAATAAAAACACAGATGTATTTATAATATAAAACATTTACTATGAAAATGTTTATCTAAATAACTTCCAAATCAGAAATTCATCATGTGGACTTATATTTGATGTTTGCTAATGTTCAACAATTATTACATTAGAATAATTTTATAGAATTTAGACTGTTTAATTAAACCTGCTTAGCATTCATGTTGGACAATCAGATCCGCTCGAATAATAAAGGTAAACCAATGTAATTTTGCTTCTTTTTTTTTTACTTTTTCCACAAGGAATTTTCAATTTCTTCGACCAACTATTTAACTGTGGGGGACCAGGTGGATGTGGATGCTCAGGAAGTAGTTGTGGAGGATATCCTAGAGGCGGTTGTGGAGGATGCTCAGGAGGCATGTGTGGATTTGGAAAAAAATAGACAAAGGCTTCTTTTTGAACAATTTTATGTATTAAATGCCAAGGAGTTCTAAATTGTATGTCTAAAAATATTTTTGTCTACCGTGAACAACTTGTTAATCAATTGTTTTTTTTGGCCATTTCTTTACGATCTGAAAAACTGCAAAAATGTACGTCTCCAAAAAACAGTATGCAAGCTGTATCCATATACTAAAATGATCAAATGTAGTTTTTGTAAATTTACAAAAACAAATGGTTGTGCTGCATTAATTGTAGAAATAAACTTGGTGAAATGATCAGAATAATTTTATGTATTGTGTTTGAAATGAATCATTAGTGTGAAAAAATGTAAACCAAGTGAAAATATTACTAAAATGTATATATATATACCAAAGGTAAATTGTACGACAGTGTATTCAAGAATTCAGAAAAATTCCTAATATTCAAAGGAATTGTGACATCATAGCACAAAATGACATTGGACAGGTATCAGAAAGGGAAAATCTTTGGGGAGAGTGCCGTGTAGAGGGCACTTGAGCTTCTCAGCTCCTTTCCCATAATGTCCTGTGATATGCTGAAGCTTCATGGAGTGCAAAAGGCAATTTCGAATCTCCACACGCCTGTATGGCGCTCTCCCCAAAGAAAGAGATTTTCCTTTTCTGAGACATTCATTGCCTCCCACCCACCCAGCCAGCCAGCATCGCTCTGCTATGCACTGATGAGGGGCAAATCCCAGAAACAGCTGCATGCAGATGAGTGATGCTGGCTTGGCTAATATCCCTCTTGCTTTCTAAAGACTCAGTGGGTCAAAAGCAAATTGAAGATTTGTTACATCCAATAGAGGACGCTTCAGCTTCTCAAATCCTTTCCCATAATGCCTTGTGATTGTACAGGTATAACAGTGAAGAGATATATGAAGTTATTGATAATAGGTTTTTTTTTTTATATTGATCACCCCTCACACAGACCTCTATTATCCCACATTTTCATGCCCTCACTATACAACCGTTAACCTTAACTATACAGATATCAAACATGAAGGAATTTGGAAGGAAAAAACAAGGGGTGGCATGTATGAACGTTGGTGCTGACAGGCCGGTTCTAAATTGATTTAAGGCAGTGTAGAATGCGCCACAATGTATGAACCTTTTCTTCTGCAGGTTATACATTACATACAGGCGCAGTGTAGAGCCAATACCACAAGTCTGGCTCAGTCACCACCTTTACCCTGGTCTGGCTGTTCTTCTGCAGGTCATACATACAGGCGCAGTGTAGTGTCAATACCACAAGTCTGGCTCAGGTACCACCTTTACGATCGTCTTGCTGATCTTCTGAAGGTCATACATACTGGGCAGTGTAGAGCCAATAGAACAAGTCTGGCTCAGGCACCACCTTTACCCTGGTCTGGCTGTTCTTCTGCAGGTCATACATACAGCGACAGTGTAGTAGCTCAATACACACAAGTCTGGCATCAGGTACCACCTTTAACCCTGGTCGGCTGTCTTCTGCAGGTCATACATAACAGGCGCAGTGTAAGTGCCAATACCACAAGTCTGGCTCAGGTACCACCTTTACCCTGGTCCTGGCTGTTCTTCTGCAGGTCATACATACAGGACAGTGTAAGAGCCAATACCACAAGTCTGGCTCAGCACCACCTTTACCCTGGTCTGGCTGTTTTATCTGCAGTCATACATACAGGCATTGTAGAGCAATACCACAAGTCTGGCTCAAGCACCACCTTTACCCTAGTCTGGCTGTTCTTCTGCAGTCATACATACAGTGGGCATTGTAGAGCCAATAGCCACAAGTCTGGCTCAGGCACCACCTTTACCCTGGTCTGGCTGTTCTTCTGCAGGTCATACATAGAGGACAGTGTAGAGCCAATGCAACAAGTCTGGCTCAGGCACCACCTTTACCCTGGTCTGGCTGTTCTTCTGCAGGTCATACATACAGGCGCAGTGTAAGCCAATACCACAAGTCTGGCTCAGGCACCACCTTTACCCTGGTCTGGCTGTTCTTCTGCAGGTCATACATACAGGCGCAGTGTAGAGCCAATACTACAAGTCTGGCTCAGGTACCCTGGTCACGTTGTTTTAACTGTTCTGCGTTGAGGTTTGGTGTCAAAGAATCATAAATGTGTTTAATTGTATGAATGTGGTGCAACGCCCCCAGAAAGCCCCAAATCTTTGGCACATTACAAAGCGTCATGGCCGGAGCTGATTGCACCAAAGATTGGAGTGCGGCTGTTCATACAGCTATAAAACACGGGCCTAAGCGGCAAGCTTTTGCGCAAAGTACTGACATGATAACTGGCACAGTCCCGATCCATCAAACATGTTGCAAAAGATGTCTACATCATGTGAACCTCTTCAGACCATGTTTCCATCCTAACATATACTCTGGTCAGAAATTTAGTCCAAATGTTTCTCATAGGTGAACTGAAATCTGTGTAGTTTGGAGGTGATGCTGACTTCAAACATTATTATGTCCATTGTGTTGAGGAAAAGCTGGTTTAACTTGGGAGAGCTACATGGTGTACAATCTTCTTGTGTTAAATAAATATAGGATTTTGTGTGCCTAGCTATCATGCTTGAACATGGGTTTCCATGTGTATGGACTATAAAAAAGATGGATGCATGTAGTTTGATCCTATAGTCAAAATGTATCTCATTCTCTCCCCGTCTTCTTCATTCTAGTCTGCACACAATAATACAGAAGGTAGATGTGAGCAAGTAAAACATGATGCCTAATTCTGGGACAGGAGGACAACGTTGTTGCTTCTGTGCCGCACCATATAGTAATATCTGGGTAGGCAATGGACCCTATGTCGTGTTTCCAATCATGCCTTGCAACATTTTTGGTACCTCAAAACAACGGGGGACATATATGAATGGAAGTCTGCCGTCTTTTTAGCCCGAGAACTAGCGCAGTCCTGTTCGCTATATTTTTAATCGGGCGCACTCCTGATTTCGAGGGGGTGTGCAGGAGGTGGGGTGCACTAAAACCGTACGAAGGTACATATTTATAGCTTCAGTACAGCAAATCCAGGCGCATAACTGCTAGAACAGGTAGACCACTTTAAAAGTTGTTGATTTTGTAGATTCAGGTGCATTCTACACTACTTTTTTTTTAAATTGATGTCTGGGCACCAAAAATCATACATGTCACCCAAAGTTTCCTGTCATATTGACCCTAGATAAGGTGGACAGGATTGTAGGATGTAGACTAGTTCTTTATAGAACTTGAATGGAAAACCTAGAAAAGGCCTTCACACACTTAGCATTATCCAGTCTGTGTTGATTCTTTGGTTGTTCAATGTAAACTAAGTATCATGAGACTGCTGCCAGGTTGCGTCGATGGACACTGAGGTGTCCAGCTGTTGGTTCCCTGCTCTGTATGGCGGGTTACGTTTGCTTTTAGCCTGCTCCATCGTGTACCCTGGGCCAGCAGCGTTCTCTCTCATGTCCCTTGATATCAGTGTCGGACTGGGGGGTCTGGGGCCCACAGGGGAGTTGATCTTGGGGGGCCCACCCTACTGTACATGAAAATATTACCGTCACCCCACGACATAAACGCGCCCATTTTAACCACATAAATACAGTGTGTGCAAAACAGAACTGTATTTGTGTAGTACAATTTAGACAATTGAAGGTCACACCAGATTGCGATACGTCTAAACATATCATAGACACAGGGCTAAGTAGCTGCTATCCATATTCCCCCTCCACCCCACTATACAATATCCACCACACCACCCACCATACAATATCCTCCCCCACCACCCACCATACAATACCCCCTCCACACCCACATACAATATCCCTCCACCCACAAACAATATCCGCCTCCCACGTTTCCTTGGTCACGCACCTACCACCTTCTAAAAATACACCATCAAGAAAGAAATGTCAAACTCCTAACACAGGGTCGAGTGTTCCCTCACTCTTACAATCGGGACCAGAGTAACTGCCACTATACCCCGCACCGATAAACCTACAACACTGCATACAAGACACAAAGAGGTCAGACACCAGCTCAGGGTAATAACCTACAACACCACCATAAGAGACCACATAGAGGTCAGACAGCCAGTCAGGTATAACCTACAACACCGCCATATATGAGACCACATAGATGTCAGACACCACTCAGGTATAACCTACAACACCAGCCATATATAGACCACAGTAGAGGTTCAGACACCAGCTCGAGGTCACAACACATTACAATATAAAAAATAACACCCGCTGAATGAGGTGGACACACCGTAGATGTCTTGACTGATGAGTTCGTTCTCTTCTCTTAGTTGTTCTTTTTTCCTTCTTCTTTCTGCCTCCGTTCCACAAACGCGATGATGACTCTTGTTCCGGCCTACAGCTATCCCCTGCAGCAATTCACACACAAATATCTAGAATCCTCAATTTTCCAGCATCTCTTTATTACCCATTCCCACCCATGTACAAACTATCCAGGGGTTGGAGAGCGGGTACAAGCCCAGTATTCCTAAGGGGTAGGAGGTTGGGGGAAGAGGGCCACAGGTAAATAATGAGGCCTCTTTAGGTAGGTAATGCCCCCGCTGATAAGTTTGGTAGATGCCAACCCCCAGGTTGGTTGGTGGTTCCTACCCAGGTGGTAGGTAAATAGCCCCATGTAGATAAGCAGTAGGCCCCATATTTAGAGTTAAATTAGATAGGCTACAGTTAGGTTGGTGGAACCCCAGTTTAGGTTAGGCGGTAGGTTAGGTGGGTTTGCCCCCAGTTAAGGTAAGCTGTAGGAAGTTAGGGTCCCCTTTATATAGGCCTTGCAAGTCAGTTAGGGACCTCGCTCCATATAGGTAGTATAACAGGCCATTCTTATGGGGCCTCCTTGGGATAGTATACATCAGTAGGGTCTCCTATAGTACTATAACAGTTAGGGTCGCCTTTAGTTACGTAACACACAGAGTTAGGCCTCCTTTAGGTAAGTGTGCAGTGAAGTCAGGGCCCCCCCCTTTAAGCTACTGATTAGGTAGTCAGCAGCCCCCTTAGGTATTTAGGTAGCTAGGGCCTCCCTTTAGTAAGACCAGGGCCACCCTGTAGGTTAGGTCAGGGCCCCCCTATGTAGTCAGGGACCCGGGGGAAAAGCGCCGCGCGAGAGATCGAGTAGCGCTCAAGATCGGCCCCCCTTTCATATTGCCAAGTGCCCCCCATGTAGATATCATAAGCAACGGCCGCTCGCGCTAGATCGTAATCCTCAAGGCCCCAACCTAGTTATGTCAGGTCGCTCCCACATAGGATAGCCAGAACCCCCCTCTATCTCTAGGTAAGCCAGGGCCCCCCCATGACTAAAGCATTCAGCCGATATTAGGATCCCCCCTGTATGGAGCGTGAGCGCGGGCCCCCCTTCATCAGAATAGTAGCTCGAGAGGCCACCCCTTACTCTATAGTCAGCGGACACACCCTTTTGTAGTCAGTAAAAGACCTCCCTATAGGTAAACAGGCCCCCATGTAGGTATAGCACAAGAGCCCCCCAATAGTCTAGTCAGGGCCGCCCTTCTTAAATATAGAAGAATGACGGGATCACCGCCAATGTAGTTAGCTCAGGGCCCCCCTTGGGTAGAGTCAGGAGCCACCCTATAGGGTAAGCGCCAGGCCCCTCTATGGCGTCACAGCCAGGCCTAGTATCAGGACGTAGAGGCCCCTACCTTTAAGCCCAGGCCCCCCTAGTAGTCAGGCGCCACACCCTTAAGTATGTCTGGGCCCCCCCTAGAATCAGGCCCCCCTTGTAGCCAGGTCCCCCTTGTAGTCAGGACCCCCCTTGTAGTCAGGACCCCCCATGTAGCCAGGACCGCCCCTTGTAGCCTGGCCCCCTTTGTGTAGACAGGCCCCCCTAGTGTCAGGGCACTACCCCTAAAAGTGCGCGCGTGTCGCGCGCGCCTACTCATTATGTCGTAGCCAGGCATCTCCCCTTGTAGCCAGGACTCAAAAAATACCCTTTTGACACTCCCAGCAGCCCCCCATTGTAGCAGGACCAAACACCTTTTTGAATACCAGGCCCCAAATGTAGCCAGGACCACATAAGCCCTTTTGTAGCCTCTATCTCTCTCTCTCACTATTATAGTCAGGCCCACCCCTTGTACCCACAGGACCGACCCAATTAGTAGCCAGGACCACCCTACAGTCGATGCCAGGACACACACCCATTTTTCGTAGTCAGAAAGCCCACCCCTTGTAGCCCACAGAACCCCCCCTCACCAAGTCCAAGGGCCCGCTCGCAGAGAGAGATGAGCGTCCAGGCGCCCTACCCTTTTTTGTAGCCACGGCACCCGTATATTTGTCAGCCAGGGGCACCCCTTTTTTGTTGCCAGGCCCACACCTTGTTGGGTGTGTACCTACGTGTGTGAGCGCGCCCTTTTTGTAGACACAACACCCCTATTGTATCCAAAGTGGCACCAATACCCTTTTTGGTAGCCATGGCCACCCTTTTGTAATCCAGGCCCTACCCTTTGTGACGTGCCGAGGGAGCCCCTGATGGGTAGTTTTTTAAAAAAAAACACTAAACACAACAAACCAGCCACTTACACTGGCGCGGCTTCCATGAGCAGAAGTCCCGGCCGCTCGCGTGCGACGAGCGCGCGCGTGCGCGAGCGGTCTACCTAGACACCTAACGCCTAGCTCCTGCATCACTGCAGCGAGCGCAGCGGCTTCTGAAATTAACGTCCACCTAAACTTAATAAGCGCACGCCTCAACGTCAAGCAGTAAGGGGCCAAGTGCGCTAAAAATTACGGACAGGCGCAGCTGCAAAGGCCACTACGTCTTCAGCCTGCCGTGTGAGCAGACAGAAGCGCAAGCGCTAAGTAAGCGCACTAGGAAGTTCATTCATAGCTTGACACTGGCGCAGTCCATTTATACCGGGAGTCAGGGGACATAAAGTACCCCGTACATCCACGGGCCGGTGCTCACACATAGCTAGCAGCTAACGGACGACAGGTCCCAAACGTGCAGTCCAGGGAACCAAGATAGCGCGGTAAAGAACTCGTAAAGCAACCATAGCGCGGTTATAAGGAAGCGAACGGAAACTTCGCCAAAGATCCGAGGGAGCCACGCGCAGTAAATCCGAAGCCTGACTTGATATACACACTGCTACGATTACAAATGGGATTAACAAATTGAAACAAGTACTTGCTACAGGTCACACATTTTTTCAAGCATATATAATTTCTAAATATATTGATTTACCGACAGACAACATACGGATAGTTGTACAAACCCAGAAACCACTGTCACGTAATACACTTCATTCAATAAGCCACCTGTAGAAATGGAATATATATGTAAATACCCATAAATACTAAAACACCACACAGTAAGCGTCATAGTGTCAGACACATTTTCATCATAAGCATAGCAATCATTCAAGTACTAGCCACTGTACCTCATATGACAGCTAGTCCCAGTGCCTTAGTAACAATAAATAGTACCCTAAAAATATTATACAGTGCCCCTATAGGGGTACTAACCCATTTGCCCAATAACAGAGCAAGTAACAGGACGCATATAGCAGTGCTATGTCAAAGTATCCTCATAACAGTGCTGCCAAGGAAAGTTAGTAAGAATTTTGTTATTAGAGAACAAACCATAGTGATCCACAAAAATGCTTTATACCCCTTAAAGAGATTTTGCCATCTGGCTGTTTCACAAAGCCTGCTCATCACAGCTAGCTTCAGGCTTCCACTTCCTACTCAGGCTGGGGGGGGTTCTTCAGCTTCAGGCTTCTACTTCCTGTTCAGGAGAGGTGGTTCTCATACATCAGGCTTCCACTTCCTGTTCAGGCTGTGAGTGGTTCTACAGCAGTGACTGACATTTTTGTTCTTAACCGAGGCCTGTTGGAGGGACATTGGTGATAGAGGAGTTTAAAGCTAATTAATGTAGTGAGAATATGCCTTTAAGGCATTATAGAGTTCTTCCATAAGGGTACTAGGAAAAGTATGTCTCTAAAAAGTCAAATAACAAGGTGTAAGGGACCCCAGGACCTGATAGAAAGACAGAAAAAGACAGGCAGTGTGAACCCTAGTGTTAGAAAAAAAAAAATGACCCTGCCTATTTGCCAACCCGACCGTAGGCGGCCAGCAACAAGTGGTCAACGTTCCCTTTTTTCGGCAAATGAAGCACAGAACAAGATAAGACAAACAAACACAAAGGAATAGTCAAGAAGATAAAGGTGAAACCTGAGAAAGCAAAAACAATACAAAAACAGCAGCCAAAATGGAGGTCAAGAAGACAGGAAATCCAAGCAATGTAATCCAATATGAAACACCAGCTCAAGATACAAGAGACTATCACAAGCATGGTCCAAGATCAACAGAGTGGTCTCTTAAGGAACGTTAGAGTCCCAGTCCAGAGAGTGATTGGATCGGCCTTCCTATATCCAGACCACACAGAACACAGACAAGCAGGGAAAGGAGATATTGGCGAAGGCAACTATCTAAAACCACTCAGTCTAAACTATCTGCAGCCCAGCATTAGGACTTACAAAAGTAACCAGACAGGGGGTGGTGGAGAACCTGTCAATCACCACAGAGCAAGTACAGCATAAGTCCTCTCGCTACCCTTGGTGGAGATGATTCTTGGGGCTCAACAGTGGAGTTGATTGTTAGGGGGGCCAAACATGAAGTTGAATTCTGTGGGATCACTCAAGTGGAGTTGACTTTATGAGCTACATGATTTATTCTTGGTGGATACACCAGTGGGTGATGGATTCTTGGGGCCCACCAGTGGAGTTGATACATGGGGCCCACCGCAGTTGTGTTTATTTTAGGCTAGCTAGCAGGGGAAAGGCATAATTGGCGAGGCAACTATCAAACCACTCAGTCCTAACTCGCAGCAGAGCGTAGTCAAGCTCTATCCTATCTCTCTAAGCACTAGGACTTCACAAAAGTAACCAATAACAGGGCACACGATGGTGGAAGCAACCTGATCAATCACCACATAACAGCAGTACATCCATACTCTTCCCGTCTGGACCCTTTAGTGGTGGTGAGAGAATTCATATGTGGCCTAGCAGTGGAGTTGATTTGCTGGGGCCATCATTAGAGTTTGTATTCTTAGGTGGTTATAACCCAAGTTGGTGAGATCGACTATGTTATTAGTGTGGAGGCGCGCGGCGCGCGAGTGAGTGTGAGTGAGATGTCACCATAATCTTCTGGAACCACATCAGTTGGAGGATGATCATCTTGAGAAGCACCAGTGAGGATGCTATTCTTGAGGGTCCTACCATGGATTAAATTCTTGGCACACAATAGGATCTCCACCATCTGAGTTTATTCTGGGGCCCACCAGATGAGAAAGTTTATTCTGAGGGCCCACCAGTGGAGTACTCAATTTTCTCTGGGACCCACACACTTACAGCTACTCACAGATCGAGGTGTCGACCGTAAGTGTCGCAATAGTCACATAGTTTTGCACACAACCTTGCTTGTAGGTCCCATCGACACATAAAGAAGCTATATGTAGAGCCAGACCAGGATAATTGTCAACTCAGGCCAGTTAGGACAAGGAATGACATTGTAAATCATTAGATGCATTCTAAGCGCAGCCTGCCTTCAATCCTGTCATGGCCATCTCAATTTTATTCTATGCTTCATTAGATTGCGTTATGCAGACTTCATGTTAGTTGTCTGCAATAATCAACAGGGAGTTAATAGATAAAAGAATAACAGTGCGAGTGTTACTTTCCTTATTCACTGGACAACACCCTAGTTTCATTGCATTAAGAAGGCTATAAAAGTGGCGCAGGAGTCGTCGCCCTCAGTACTGCGCAAAGCTCTTAACAAGATGACACGCGTCTCTACGGGATACCATGCTGCTGTTCTCACCTGCTCGCGCTTGCTCTCTAATACACAACACACACCAACATACTATGGATATTACAGTACAGGCAAAGATCAAGGTAAGAAATATCAAAAAGGAAACCCATAACAAAACACTTTTCCTCACAGAATCACTGTTGTGAATAACTTAGCAAGAGAACTAGAGCGTCTCACATGCATGCCTGAACATCGAATCACGAGCACTGCATATAGTATATAGCGCCCTGCCTAGTCTAGTGACAAGTATAATATCATATTGCATCAACAGCTTCATGATAACTTAATGTTAATTGTTTAAACAACAAAGGACGTCTCATCTGTATACAGGAATCATATGCTTAATATAAACCTGTAAGAAGCCGTTTGTTAACCTATTGCATTACTTCTTGTATTTCACTGCATGATATTTCTATGTCGTATTTCACACACTCTGCGCTTCTAGCATAGATATCACACATAGGAAAAGATAACGCAGCTGTAAGGTAATAACAGTATAGAAATGTGGGAACTGTATATTCAGCTTTGCATTTCTACATGAACCTTATATAGTTTGGTTTTGAGCTATAGCGAAGAGACTGGAAATTTTATTGCCTTCTTTTGGGTTATTTCAGCTAATGCTTGTAATTCATGTCCTAAATATGGAAGGTGTCAAAATAAAAACTAAAATTGTGATCTAAAATTTCACTTGTTCCATAAGTTTTGATCTATCTATCTATCTATCTATCTATCTATCTATCTATCTATCTATCTATATATCTATCTTTATGTCTGTTTGTCTGTCGATCATCTATCTATCTATCTATCTGCCTACCTCATATCTATATCTATATATCTATTTATCTATTTATCTACCATATATCTAGTTATTATCATTTTATATATCTCATATTTATCTATCTAGCTATTCTATATCTATCTCATATTTATCTTATATCTATCTCATATCTATTTATCTATTATCTAGCAAGCTAGATAGGTAAATGTATTTTATATTAATACATGTATTTTATCATATTCTATCATCTATCTATCTATCATCTATCAATCTCATAGTGCTAACTATCAATTCCCATATCTATCTATCTATCCCATATCTATCTATCCTTATTTGTATCTATCTATCGATCTATCTCATATCTATCTATTTATCATATGTCTATCTCATATCTATCTATCCTTATTTGTATCTATCTATCTATCTATCTATCTATCTATCAATCCATATATTTATCTAATGTCTATCACTTGCAGTTAAGTATTCCTGCTCATTGTACTTACATATACAGTATATTTCAAAGGAGATTCAAAACTGCTAAGTACTACAGAAGAACAATCAATCCAATGAGTAGTATACAGCCAAGAGCCCTTGTGCAAGAGCAGTACATGGGTCCCTTTTCTCTAGAATCTCATTATAGACCATCCTATGATACCTCTCCACCAGTAATTGTTAGGTATTAAATTCATTAGCTCAGACATTTGCCTGCAATCTGGCGGACCAACCCCTCTTACCTACAAAGGTATATTCTATTTTCCCAAAACCCATTTGAAGAGTTATATGACAGAGGGAGAGAAGCTGAGCTCTTTGATACATAGGGTTATATGATAGAAGAGAGAAGCTGAACTCTGTGATATAGAGGGTTATATGATAGAGGAGAGAAGCTGAGCTCTGTGATATATAGGGTTATATGATAGAGGAGAGAAGCTGAGCTCTGTGATATATAGGGATTTATGGTAGAGGAGAGAAGCTGAGCTCTGTGATATATAGGATTATATGCAATAAATTTTACTTTTGTATGGCAAAAGAAAATTTAAGGAGCTAACAAGGGTCTAGCGCTTTCGATAATAGTAGTAATGGCAGTTCTAAGTAAAATAAGGGATATAATCCCAAATAGGGTTTACCTCTTTATTAAATAAATAAAATATAACCACTAATTGAACTATAAAATAAGTCAGACCTTTTGAATAAGTCTGTAAAAAGAGGAGACAGATGCAACGCGTTTCGCCGATTCACGTGCTCGGCTTCATCAGGCAGTATGTGGGATTATATCCCTTATTTTACTTAGCACTGACATTACTACTATTATCGAAAGCGCTAGACCCTTGCTATCTCCTTAAATTTTCTTTTGCCATACAAAAGTAAAATTGAATTGCATATTCTGACATCGAGGACTCGAGATACCGCGTCCAAGATTTGAGGAGTCGGGACCAGCTGCTTACTATATGCCTGAATACAACTACTGTAAGGTGAGAGTCTCACTTATATACTCACCCTAAAAAAATTTTACGTTGTCTACACTAGGAGTGCGCCTTGGCATCTGTTGTTTTTATATTTTCCAGTACCAGTTTTTCCATATAGAGTTATATGATAGAGGGAAGAGAGAGCTGAACTCTTTATAATTAATATGAGGTTATATGATATAAGAGAGAGTAAGGTATGAACAAACTACTCTGTGATATATAGGGTTATATGATAGAGGAGAGAAGATGAGCTCTGTAATATATAGGGTTATATGATGGAGAGGAGCTGAGCTCTGTGATATATATAGGTTATATATATGATACAGGATAAGTATCTATAATATATGGGTTATATGATATTTTGACAAAGCAGATAATGAGCCTCACTAAACTAGGTAAGATGTGTGGATTGGACCCTGGATCTGTCAATAAATTTTTTTTGAGCCAAGACAAGTCACACAGTATTACAAATATTGCATTTAAAAATATTTTCTCTCTTTCTTTTGTAGGCTGTCCAGGGTTTGGTACTCGTACGAATTGTGGGTCTGTGAGTCCGTGCATGCAAGATTCTGATTGTCTAAGCGGTCAGAGTTGTTGTCCAAGGATATGTGGTGTAGGTTTACATTGCTACTCAGTTAATGGTAAGTACCTTCTTCTCAGTGACAATTAGTCAAAAGAACTAAGTTCATATTGGTGTGGATATATTCATTTGTTCATATCTTAAATAATTTGTGCATACCATTTTAATAAATTTGGATACTGATTTTAAGAAAATGGTCATGGTTTGGGTTATTAGATTGTTTCTATTTGCCATATTATATTTAAAGGGGTATTCCCATCACAACAAGTACTGCTGAAAGGGCCAATTACTGTAAAGTGAGCAATTTTTAAAATGCATGTTAACAAATATGTTTGCTTTACCTAATACAGGCCTTTTTCACACTTTCAACTTGATCTTGTGGTTACAGACCACCACTGTGTGCTTTCAGTTGTGGCCACTAATGCAATGTTATCAAAAACTGTCTGAGAATAAATTCTTACGGCCTTACACAGGACAGGGATAGGTAAGGGTAGTACACATGAGCAAAAATGCATGTCTTCGCTATCCCAGCTGTTTTCTGACAGAGTTTGACAATACTACCTTACCGGACACAACTTAAAGCACACGATTGTGGGCGATAACCAAGGAGATAAGAGAGCAAGTTGAAGGTGCAAAATATTCCTATATTAGGTAAAGCATGCTTATTTCTTAATAACATGCATTTTGAAAATTACTTACTTTACAGTAATTTGCCCTTCTAGCAGCACTTGCTTTGATAGAAATTCTCCTTTAAAATATTGCTCCAAAAATTTAAACTGCTCGTTAGTATTAGTGGATGATGGAGAAAAAACGTTACCTTTTAAATCTGCTTGTTCCAGAGCTACAGCCGGTCCTGGTGCTCATTTTCAATGATGTTGTCCTTCATTCTTCACTTGACCTCACAAGAGTCTCTGGCTGGAAATACCACATGTGATCGCTATGTCATGTGAATGGCTGCAGGGTCACATGAAGAATGAAATGTCATCGGCCCAGAGCACCAGGACCGAGCTTAGCGTTGGAATGAGCAGATTTAGAAGGTAAGCTTTTTTTCTATTTTTTGTTATCCCCTAATGACTAATAAGATGTTAAAACTTTTGGAACAACACCTTAAATTAGTAGTAACGAGGTTTGGAGTTTAAGGATGTGCCATGTATAGGGTTGCCTAATCGATTTCCAGTTTTTGGTCATGTACATAGCTTTGTAATAACATTCCTAACTAGGTGACCCTATTAGTCTTAGAGAAGAGTTAGGCTAAGGTAAGAGCTCTTCACTTTCATTGGTCAAAGGTGCCTATATTAGGCAAAAAAAGTTTTCCGGTTGATTTAAGAGACTTGTAAGATCTAGTTTAGAAGACATAACAAGTTTTAGTAGTTTTCTTTTTCTCCTCGTTCATGTCTACTGTCTGTATAAATCAGAGGAGAATAGAAGTTTACTTACTGATTTTCAGGCAGTCAGAAACCAAATCCTAGTAGGCTTTAGAGAAGCCGCAACGCCATATGAGGTTCGCAGGTGCAAAGTGCTAATAGGTGACCTCTCACGTGCTTAATATGTATGAGGGGGGTGGCTACCTTAAAATCATACCTGCAGAAAAATAAAAAACGTTTATATAGGGCGTCAGTCATACAGTTACATATACAGTATTGCACCATGCTGACATTAGAGCCTGTGGGTGACAACACTACTATTCGAATGGGTGGCTGTCCAGCACCCCATAAGAGTGCAGAACCAAAATAGACATCCCGTACCTCTTATTCTGGCAAATACAGAAGCTTCAGTGGTAGTTTCCAACAGAATACAGAAAAATCCATTGGTCACCAGCCCATTGGTGACAACACTACTATTCGAATGGGTGGCTGTCCAGCACCCCATAAGAGTGCAGCACCAAAATAGACATCCCGTACCTCTTATTCTGGCAAATACAGAAGCTTCAGTGGTAGTTCCCAACAGAATACAGAAAAACCCACTGAGCACTGAAGGTGAGCTTGCACAAGTGCAAAATGTCTGTAAAGCAACGGAATGGGCCCCCAAAAAGTGTTGGCTAGCAATGGAGAGCCGGTTGTACTTGCTTATAACTCTCCATTTTGTTCTATGGTAGATAATAGTACGGGCGAGAACAAAATGAAGAGTCATGAGCAAGCAACCCTAGTTCTCCACTCAGCGTCAACAGTTTCAGGGGTCCATTCTTGACATAAGTGCAGGTCTCATAGTGGGATCCACACTTATCAGACTTTGATGTCATATCCTATCCATATGCCATCAAAATCTATGGTAGGAACATCCATTTAAGAATTAATATATCCCTACAGTCCCATGCTTCATTCTAGGTTACTTTGAGATGGAAATATATGGTCAAGATCACTTGTTAAAAAAAAAAAAACGTTAGTCTAATTTGGCCACGACAGATCGATTATGTTTGTCTTTTTGAGATATATATAATAAAACATAAGATATTTTATTTTTTTTATGTACTAGGATTCCTTAATTCTATGGGACGTCTATTTTCATGTAGAGGATGTGGAGGATGTTCAAGTGGAGGCTGTACAGGACGATGCTCAGGATGTGATGGATACGGAGGAGGATATGGACTTTTTGGAAAAAAATAAATCATTTTCTTTTTAATTAATTTTTATTATTTTAGAAACATATTAAATGTTTATATTCAAACCGTAAATTCACGTATATTCATTTCAGGACCAAAATATTTTTATTCTTTGATCTACATTTTCCATCCGCTTTGATGAAAATCATTATAATTTTTGTAATTCCCTCCAAATCTAGGTAAGAAATTACATTAGAAGTAAACAATATTCAAAACGAATTGATATATAAAAAAGAAAAAATGTAACTATGTAAATTTAAATAACCATATGGTCAGGTTGCATCTGATAAAACTGCTATTACCAGGATCGTTTAAGAAGACAGAATGTTGACAGAATTGCTGTATTAAAACATGTTTTTGGATGCAACATTCATTGTAACAAGACTATTGGGCTACTTGTATGTTCATACTCTTTCCATACATTGGCGGATAGCTAAATGGCCATTTCTTAAAAATGGCTCTTAAAAATTTCCAATCCGGCTAATCAATCTTGGGATTTCTACTTGTAATATTTGTAGGTTGTGGATAAAAAGTAGTAAAACAAGAATATATTAATCTTGTCAGATAATCAGGTTTACGAGGATTATGGCCAGAGCATGTTATGAAGAACACAAAGAATTAAAGACACGTAGGGTACAAGAAGAGAACCTTCAAGTTCAATCTTTTAATGTATGGTCCTCCCTGCCACTTGTCATTAGATTAGCATCTAGGTAGTAGGTAGAAAATTGGGAATAGAAAGAATGCCAAAGAAAAAAGCGTACCCTTGTGTGTTACCAAAACAACACCGATGAGGGTTCAGAGTGCGGATATATGCACTAACCTGGTGCAGTTATGCTTTTGGATAGAAGGCACAACACTCTGTACTGCAAGATTTACCAGTATAGGAGCTCGCTGCTGGTCCCAAAGTGTTGATCTGTCCGCAAGAAGAAGGATTCAGGAGAAGTAATTGTGGAGATAACTGAGAATGCGCCCTGTTGTCCAGTTAGCTAACAAATTGGAATCATGCCTGGGCCAAAGTGGCGCTGAGACTCTGAGCATTAATGATAAACTAATAGATGAAGAATTTTTATTATCTAAAAAGTTACACGATGCCTGTCTATCTGACACTTCCGTGTAACATCTTAGAAAATAAAATTTCTTCATCTACTTATTTATCATTAATATTCAGAGTCTCAGAGCTTCTTTGGCCCAGGCATGATTCCAATTTGTTAGCTAACTGGACTGGGACACATGCTCGGTTATCTCCACGACTACTTCTCCTGGATCCTTATACTAGCAGACAGATCAGGACTTTGGGACACGCTGAAAGCACCTATACTGGTAAATTTTGGCATCTTGCAGTACGGAGTGTTGTGCCTCCGACCCAAAAGCACAACTGCACCAGGTGATCGCACATATACACACTCTCATGGATGTTTTTTTGGTAATACACAAGGGTGGGCTTTTTTTCTTTGGCGTTCTCTCTTTTTCCACTTTTCTGCCTACTACCTATGGCATATTGTCTTTTGCCATTAGGAGATGCCAAAACATTGAAGAATACTTTCCTCTAGTAATGACTGAATTGCATTTCCTACACCCAGTGGAACAAATATTTTCTATATGCTATCTCTTATAAAAGTTTGGAACTTTTGTAATGTATTTTTATTAAACTTTCTGTGGGCCTTCTTCAGTTGTACATAAGCTATGTATCATAATATTCTCTGTAGTACTATGTGTCTCTACACACAAGAAAAAACTATGCGTTAAGTCCAGGAGGTCGGGTGACTAAAGGGGCTTGGCCTTTTTCACGATAGCCTTTGAAGCCACACCGTTTGATTCTGACTCTCAAGGCTTTCAACAGAGGGTAAAAAAACAGGGCATGCACTAAGACTAAGATTGGGATAGAGGAAAATGCACAAAGCAAATCAAAGAATCCTGCAGCTTTTGGCTTCACAAGGCAAAAGAAAATAGCTATCAAACAGTAATGCTTTTTCATGGCTACAGGAATGAGAAGCTTCATTTTGAGCAGAAAAAAAGCACAAATTATCCCAGAAAACATCACGAGGGGATGAATAAAGACTCAGGTAAGCCAACTGAGGATTTTCCTTTTTTTGAGAGTAAATTGTTCACCATAAAAACAGTTTAAGGAACGCCCTCTGATAATTTGTACAGTTCTTGAGATGAACAAGCCTTGCTCTTTTTATTGACCACACATATGTTTATACATGTTAATAAGATTACCTCTAAATAATTTATAGAGCAGAAAAATAAAATTTTGGTCATAATTTTTTATCTCTCATTTTTATATTACAAAATTGCAGTTGCTTTTGCAGCTGCTACTTGTCATCTTTACTACAGTAAAAGAAAATCAAATAGTAAAATTATACTAGTATTTGAACGAAAGTACAGTTATTTAAATGAACCATCAATACTTAAAGGGGAAATGAAGACATTTTCTAGATACATAGATTTTACTTTAGTTATGAGACAAGAAACATTTTATCAGCTCTCTAAAGTGCACACAGGTTTCTAAGGTAACCTGCACACCAGACAGACGTCTGTTATCTGATTAGCTGACAGAGCAGAGACCAGGGAGTGATGTCAGCCCCAGGGATGCACTGATGGGACTGAGCTCTGAACTAATTAGATTTAGCAAGATTAGCTACAGTAAACAATAGGTACAAGTGCTGTGAAGACTGCAAACCATGGCTTCATCTGTAATATTGTTAGAGAAAACACAGAAGAAAGAATGCTTTCATTAAAACATAACATTTATTAGATCCAATTAAAATAAAAGCACGTACTACAACCCCCTAATAGGCACCAAATCCAAAAACACTGGGATAGTGTTCTCTGCTCTCCTCTTATCAGCTCTTCACATAACCATCTCCAAGACTTCTCCCTTGCTTCCCCCACACTCTGGAACTCACTGTCTCAACACCTCAGACTCTCCCCCACTCTCACTTGCCTCAAACGTAACCTGAAAACCCATCACTTCGGGATTGCCTATAACCAACAATAACCCCGTTGCACTGCTCCACCCCACAAACATGTCACCCCCTCACCTTCTGTCTCTTCACTCCTTCCCTGAAGACTGTAAGACCTTATCGGCAAGGTCCTCTCTCCCTCTGTACCAGTTGTTAGTCATTTATTGTCACTTTGTAATTGTTTGACTAATGTTATTTGTGTACCCGCTTCAAATGTACAGCGCTCTGAAATCAAGGGCGCTCTAAAATAAATAATAATACTCAAACAAGAAATGTCCATTGAAAGTAATCCAGTCAAAAACACTGTCCCTTTAATATGCACAAATGCTAGACAGACCCCTACAATGACAACCAAATCAGATAATCGCCCCGAAACGGGCGGCCCTGCCTCTCGGCGGCTCACCCCACACTAGATGCTAACCCTATGAATGTATCAAGGACATTGAAAGAACTACATAGACATAAACAGCAAATATGAATACATGAAACTGGTGTCCCAATGCAGATTGTGTATCAACGCGTTTCTTCTTGGTAAAACTTTCATCAGGGCACATATAGCCTCCAGATAGCACTACCACACAAGATACAAGCGGGAATAGGTACTTCCCAGTTAATATAAAGTGTTTTTGACTGGATTACTTTCAAAGCAGGTGACTTCATTATGGCCTGGAAGCAACTTGGAATTCCTGAACCGTGAGTTATTACCAACTAACACCCTACCTTGATATTGAATGTGTTTCCCGTTCTTTGAACTAAGACATTTTTTGTTTGAGTACTATCCCAGTGTTTTGGGATTTGGTGCCTATTAGGGGTGGTAGTATGTGTTTTTATTTTAATTGGATCTAATAAATGTTATGTTTTAATGAACGTATTCTTTCTTCTGCAATTTCGATGTATTTAAGGCTTTCAAAGAAACAATTGTAAGTTCTGAGAATTTTTTTTAATATTGTTAGAGACAACCATATCCTGCTCTTTCAGACTAACATCTTAAAGTTAATATATGCTAATCATTGCTGTAGACCCACCCACAGCCTGAGGAGACAGAGTGAGTGCAAACCTGCCTTTGAGCCAGTGAAACAGCGTGCTGAGAAAACCCCTTTATCTTTAATTACCTAATTAACTTTGGCTACAACCTTTAGAAGCTATTCAGATCACTTTCTAACACAGGAAGAGGTTTTTGGTTTTATGTTAGGGGGAGTGTCTTGGATTGCTCCAATTTTTATTATGAGGTCACCTTAAGACAACTTTTTTATCAACCAGATCAAGCATTTAGGTTAGGACTAGTGATGAGCCATTTGGCCAATAATCTGCATCGAGTAGATTTCAGATTATGTTGAATCATCTCCCCTATTGTCGATCCTTGATGTCGATTAATCTCCGATTCCCATTAAAGTCTATGGGAGAGGATCACTAGCTTCATTTTTACACCCAAACAGGTGAGGAGAAGCTGGAATTAACATCCACAACAGTAAACTGGATATGTGTCTTAGGCAAGACAATAGACTACAAAAGTCACAGAAAAAAATTCACAGGCTAAAATAATCCATTCCGTTCAATGGCTAACCGAAAACATGAGGACGGCGCAGCCACAGTAGTTACAGCGGTAGCAACTGCAACTGGGCTCCTTTGACACAAAAGAAGACACAGGAATTGGAAATGGCACATGGTAACTGGCAGGAGACCCCTATCACTTTTTGCACCAGCGACCAACAACTTGTCATATATGTGGTGGTGTTGTGGAGGTGTCATATATGTGGTGTGTGGTATACCAATAGCATTTTTTTTTACATTGTTGATCCTGGCAGTATTGCCATGATGCATTTAGGTGGCATGCCTTTTTCTATGGTGCCCATACCCTTAATGTGCACAATGTCGCCCTTCTTGTAGATGCGCATGTATATTGACATAGGCAGAGGGCCACTGACCAGAGTACTGCCCTATTTGCACCCCTGGCACCCCTTTCACAATAGCCTGACCCCAAAACCAGCAGAAATGCCCTTATGGACACAGAGAGTAAAATTAGCAGCAAGAAATGAGTATTTGAAACAAGATTTATTTGAATAGAACCTTGAATATCGCTGTCTTTTCCAGCTGCTTGACCCCAAAACCAGCAAAAATGACCTTTTCAACACTCAATAAAAGTAGCCAGAATAAAAGAGTTTTTAAAAAAAACATTTTTGGGAATAGGACCTGGATTATAGCTTGTTTTTGACAGCAGCATGCCCCCAAAAATTTTAAAAAATGACCTTTCGGCCACTGTTGACAATTGTGAAGAACAAATGCCTGTTAGAAACCACATTTTTTACAATAGGACCTGTAGTATAGCTGGTTTTGGACAGCACCATGACCCCAAAAATTAGAAAAATGACCTCTCGGCCACTGTTAAAAATTGTGAGGAAGAAATGCCACTTAGAAACCACATTTTTGTACCAAAGGACAAAGGTATCGGTGGTCAGATGGACTTTGCTGGATAAAGATGCAGCCAATGCGCTGGAGATTTTATCTGACATGTGGCTGGCCAGGGCAGAGATGGCTTTTCGGCAAAAGAAATGCCTGCCCAGCATCTGGTATTGGGGGCAGGCAAGGACCATGACTTGGCGAAACCCATCTATGTCCACCAGACGGAAAGGCAACATTTCCAAGGCCAAAAGCCTAGCAATGCCGACATTCAGGCTTTTGGTTTTGGGATGGTTGGGGTTAAAGCGCTTCTTCTGCTCCCACCCCTGGTACACGGAAGGCTGGCTGCTAGACTGGTCGCTGTATGGCGTGCAGGTCAAACTGGTGGAAGGAGAAGGGGTAGGCTGTGTCTCTGGTGGTGGTGGTGGTAATCGGGCGACGGTGTGTGGCACTGGGGCTGATCCTTGCTCATGCTGCAGCGGTACATGGGCAGCAGAGGAAGGATTGGTCTTAGAAGTGGCAGAGAAGGAGGAGACAGAGGGTGTCACAGTGGTTAGAAGCCCAGGACCTGTGTGGCCTTTTTTCTCCAAGTGACTCCTCTTGCTTTACATGCTTGTTTTAGATGCATGTGCCTATTCATGTTCTTGGTGGTTAAACACTTTACATTCTTGCTTCTACTGGTGTGTTGACGGCAAATCCAGCATATGATGTTGGTCGGTTAATCTAAGGCTTGATCTAAAAAGGCACAGGCTTCACAGGTCCTGGACCTTTTCAACGGCGAAAAGCTAGTAGCGGGGTTTTCACTGCCACTGATCATGGCTGGCAGACTTATCTTAGCGGATTTGTGCAACCGCCCTCTCCCTTTCTGAGGCTGCACCCATACCGAAACTACCCCATCATCTTCCTCCTTGTCCACTGATGAGGCACTCGCAAATTTTGCTGAAAAGACCACGTTGGATCAGCAATGTCATTATCAGCATCATCATAATAACAAGTGAGTTTCTCGTCATGACTGACTACATCCTGAAGCTGAGGGCTAGAAGCCACAGGCACTGCAAGGCTTTGCCAACTGCTTGGGAGTTGTGCCGACTGACCACTTTCCTTCTCCTCTGACGGCATAGCGATTGGTCGTCAGAGCAGACAAAATCATTCTCTTTGGCCTATTGAGCTTTTGAAATGCCTTATGACCCCATCTGCATTGTGCTTCAAAGAGCTCTTCAGAACATGGATTATCCAAAGTGGTCTGTACATGGGTTGACATTTGGTTTCAGGTTGGACGGATGCTGACGATAATGATGATGACATTTTTGCCCATGACTGGGAGTACGAGGAGGTAAAACCACTGGATGAAGGTTGCGTTAACCAATCAAGAACAGATTGGCGACGCTCTTCATTACTGAGATTTAGAGGTAACCGACCCAGCGATGACAGACCTGACGGTCCTGCAACTGACGATGTGTTCACTTGAGTGTTGACTGCAGCAATGGAAGTCTTGTACCTCTAGCTCCAAGTCCTACCCCCCTCTTTGCTCGCTTACCACCTGTAGTTCACTCCATGTTCAGAAAGATAAATATTAAAAAGGTCTCGAAGATTTTTTAAAAATCTCTTATTGAAAAAGTGTACTGCAAAGACAGCAAATCACAGGTGGGACATGGGCAGCAGAGGAATTCTTGGTCTTGGAAGTGGCGGAGGAGGAGACAGAGGGTGTCACAGTGGTTGGAAACCCAGGACCTGTGTGGCCTTTTTTCTCCAAGTGACTCCTCTTGCTTTAGATGCTTGCTTTAGATGCATGTGCCTATTCATGTTCTTGGTGGTTAAACACTTTACATTCTTGCCTCTACTGGTGCGTTGAGGGCAAATCCAGCATATGATGTTGGTGAAAGCCATCTAATTTCCAACTTCCAAATAGGATTAGAAACAGAATTGTTTATATCGAATAGCTGTGAAATGCGGTCTTGTGGAAGAACCATAACAGCAACTCAACAGTGTTCTTCCTTCAGTCCCTGAGGTGTACAACCGCCGGGTAGGACTAGCAATTGACTATTTCCTACAGATTTTCCAAGAACTGCGGTCTTTTATGACAACTGACAACCAGTTGTAGTAATATAAAATTTTTATACGTAATATGGAATAAATGTGGTCTTTTGCAACCAATGACAACCAGGAGTAAAAAAATCTGCGGTCTTTTCAGACAACTGACAATCACAGATAGAAATAGAATTTTTTTCTACAGAATATGGGATAAATTTGGTATTATACCCCAACTGAGAACCAGGAGTACAAATAGGATATTTTTTTGCAAATTATTTATCAACTACGGTCTTTTCAGACAACTGACAATCACGGATAGAAATAGAAATTTTTAATAAAGAATACGGAATAAATTTGGTATTTTCCCACAACTGAGAAACAGGAGTACAAATAGAATACACTCTATAGAACAGTGCTTTCTTACCTGGCTACAAGGGGCACCTACCTGGCTATAAGGGGGCATCGACCTGTCTATAAGGGGCACTACCTGGCTATAGGGGCACTACCTGGATAAAGGGGGCTACTACCTGGCTAGAGGGGGCATCTACCTAGCTAGAGGGGGCAACAACCTGGCTTTCTTCCAGAGCCGTTATGCAGTTAGGTGCAGTGGGTGTGGCTTTTTGAAGGGGTGTGGCTTACAAACAAGATGGGCGTGGCCATGTAAATTTTTTATCACACCGCCCCTTCGAATTTCCCCTTTTCCCACCTTCAAAAGTTGGCAAGTATGTGTGTATTTGACCCTTACAGAAGAATCATCCCTATCGGCTACCAGTATTCATCACCACCTTATTTGGTGGTTATGTAAGTTAGTTTTGGTCCCCTGATAAACCATTTTTCTTTTTTTACTGGGGAAACGCGTCGGGACATTTTTTGTGGACATTGAGAATTTCTCTGTCCAATAAGCAGTGTATTTTATCTATTTCACTGCTTGTTTTGCTTTTCTATTTAGATTGAGGGACAGCCTTCGGATAGGTGGGGTCGCCCCTTTCGGGGCGGGTGCCCCCCCTTTTGGATAGGTTCAGCATAGTGACGCTATCTAGGTATCTTCAGAGTGTTGTGGAATTAATTTTTTTTTCTTTCCTTCTCGCAACAGCTGTTATATATATCAGCGTACTCTGCAGAACCGTGAGTTACAGACATTTATTAGGCCATATACTGGCCATACGTTTGATACATGTGCTTTTGATGCTGTATATTTATCTTGTGCTTCTTTATCTAGGTTACTGTCTCTAGGTGTTTTCTATACTTTGGTATTTGACCGTATAGGGAAGGTTTATTGCACAATTTTTTTGTATTAGGGAGTTTTTAATGTGTTGTAAGAGGGCACAAGGTGCCATCGTGGATGGACGGTATGTGTCGCCGATGTCCCTGGCATCGGTGAAGTAAAAGCCAAAATGTCTTTTTGTGTCAGTAACACTAGGTTGCTGACACCTATTTGTTAGTATATAACAGCTGCCTTAAGCGGCTGATCCGGGTCCGGCTTTTACTGGAATGGTCGAAGAGATGGGTGGGCCGGCCATTCCCACACTCCAGGTCCAGGCTTTACCAGGCCTGTAAGAGCCTGGAGCTAGTGAGAGACAGGGTGTGGTTCCAAGACTGAGGTGTGAGTCAGTCTGTGGAGGAAAGAGCTCTGTGCTGGAGGTGTTCAGTGTGCTCTGCTATTTCCAGGACGATTGGATCCACTACCCAAGCATCTAACGGGTGAGACCGCCAAGCACTGGCGGAGGACTTATATGCACTGGTTTAAAGCTGAAGTAAGCTGCTGTTTTGTTTGATTTCCACTGTATAAGACTTACCTTCTGTGGATGCTGAGTGGACAAAATAAACCACCTGTGTTATACTTGAACATTTGCCTGCCAGTCTGCTTACCCTGAGGCTACCGTTGAGCTACATCCTACAAGTGGTGGAGGCATGCGAAGGGCATAGATCCCCCATATATGTCCTGGGTTAAGGCTGCAGCACAGCTTCAGTTCTCAGCACACAAAATGGAGGAGGTGATTAAACACCTGGTACAGGCTAACCTGCAGCAACAGCAAGCCACAGCACAGCAACAACAAGCACAGCAGGAAACGAACCGCCTGCTAATGCAACAGATGGCAGTACTGACGGAAGCAGTCAGAGGCAAAAGTGCGCCAGTTCCACCATCCCCAGATGACGGACGCCATGCCAGACGTTCGGTGACAGAGGCGCTGCAGAAAATGACTCCTGAGGACGACGTGGAGGCCTTCCTGGCGGTATTTGAACGTGTCGCAGACCGTGAGAAGCTGCCCCAGGAGCAGTGGGCCGAGGTGTTGGCTCCATATCTGACTGGAGAGCCCCAAAAGGCGTCCTATGACCTGGCCCTGCAAGACGCCAAGGAATATGGGAAGCTCAAAGCTGAGATCCTGGCCCGGCTCGGGGTAACATTGGCGGTCCGGGCGCAGAGGGTGCATTCCTGGGGCTATAAAACGGACAAGCCACCGAGGTCGCAGTTGTTTGATTTGCTGCACCTGGTCCAGAAGTGGCTACAGCCAGATACCTGCTCTCCAGCCCAAATGGTTGAGCGTGTAGTCATGGACCAGTTCTGACGCTCTCTCCCTAGACCTGTGCAGTGCTGGGTTGCTCAGGGAGACCCCCAATCGGCGGATGAACTGGTGGGGTTGGTAGAAAGATTCCACGCCATGGAGCATTCCCTGGGTGGGTCCGGGAACCCAAAATCCCTGTGTGGGGAGACCCCCCGGCAGTTAGAGGGTCCAAAGTCAGGCCCCAGATATCCCCGAGAGGGTCGCCTAAAAACCCGAGGCGGACCGGAGCCCATCGCAAAGGGGCCACCAAGGGAACCTGTCTGCTGGCGGTGTCATGCCCCAGGCCATGTAGTGGCCCAGTGCCCCTTGACCACGGAGCCAATGGAGTGTTCGGTGGGCCGACGTTGCTCCATGTTTGCCCAGGCTGTGTGCAGTGCCCTGCCTGTCCCAGGAGAGGGACCCCAGATCTGCACTGTGAAGGTCAATGGGACTGTTGGGACGGGACTATTGGACTCAGGGAGTTTGGTTACTCTCCTGTCGGCTGCTCTACCTCATGTGGTGATCCCTGGGAAAACTCTGGGGGTTACATGTGTGCATGGGGATACCAGAGGGTACCCAGTGGCCCGAGTGGTCCTGGAAACGGACTTGGGAACTCAAGCACATCTTGTGGGGGTTGTTAAGAACTTGATGCACGATGTGATCATTGGTCGTGATTTCCCAATGTTCTGGGACCTGTGGGGTAGAGTTGTGTCGCCAAAGTACCCCCAAGACAAGGGCAGTCCAGAGTGTACTAACCCTGAGGTAACCTCGGAATTTCCCCTGACGGTCCTGGCAGGGGAAAATGGGGAGGAGTCAGGTCCAGAGGAAAATGTCCCCGACCTGGAAGTGTCCCGGGGAAACTTTGGCACGGCCCAACTCCAAGACCCTACGTTAAAAGGGGCGTTAGAGGGGGTGGTAGTCATTAATGGGGTTCCCCAGGAGCCCGGGGCTGAGGAGCGGTACCCCCACTTCGCAATGAATGGCGACCTACTATATCGGGTAACCAAGGTGAGAGATGACTTGGTCGAACAGCTCTTGGTGCCTAGGCCCTATCGGCGCATGGTCCTAGACATGGCACACTCTCATGTTTTAGGGGGACACCTGGGGACAGATAAGACCCTGGAGAGGATCCTGCGGAGGTTTTATTGGCCTGGCTGTTATCGGGAGGTTCGGGAGTATTGCCAATCATGTCCTGTGTGTCAAGTCACCTCCCCGGTAGCCCACTTCCGCAGTCCCCTAGTACCGCTGCCCATTATCGAGGTGCCCTTTGAGAGAGTGGCCATGGATTTAGTGGGACCTCTGGTGAAATCGGCCCGGGGACACCAATATATCTTAGTGGTATTAGACTACGCGACCAGGTACCCAGAGGCCGTGCCCTTGAGAAATATGTCATCTAAAAATATTGCCAGAGAGTTATTCCACATCTTCTCCCGAACAGGGATTCCCAAGGAGATCCTGACGGATCAAGGGACCCCTTTTATGTCCAGGGTGATGAGGGACTTATGTAGGGTGCTAAAGGTGACGCAGTTACGCACCTCAGTGTACCACCCACAAACGGATGGGCTCGTGGAAAGGTTCAATAAGACCTTGAAAGCCATACTTAAGAAAGTGGTTGAAAAGGATGGGCACGATTGGCATTGCCTGTTACCATACCTTCTGTTTTCCATTAGAGAAGTGCCACAGACCTCTATGGGATTTTCCCCTTTTGAATTATTATATGGCCGACACCCAAGGGGTTTGCTAGACGTAGCGAAAGAAACCTGGGAGAACGAGGTCACCCCTTATAAGAGTGTGATCGAGCACATCACAAAAATGCAAGAGAGAGTCGTCCAGGTAATGCCCATTGTTAAAGAACACCTTCTCCGAGCTCAGGAAGCCCAGGCCCGGGTGTATAATAGGAATGCTCGAGTTAGACAATTTAGTCCGGGGGACAGGGTACTAGTGCTAGTACCAACAGTTGAGAGCAAGTTCCTAGCCAAATGGCAGGGGCCGTATGAGATCGTTGAAAGAGTGGGAGAGGTAAACTACAAGGTCCACCAGCCGGGTAAGAGGAAGCCCTTCCAGATCTATCATATTAATTTGATTAAGCCCTGGAAGGAGAGAGATTCCCTGGGGGCCCCTTGTCTAGTGTCCCAGTCAGAGTCAGGAGTAAAATTGGTGAACATTGCAGAAACATTGTCCCCCTCCCAAAGACAACAATGCAAGGAACTCCTACAACAGAATAGAGACCTGTTTACGGAGGCCCCCGGGCTCACCAATGTTATTAAACATGAAATCCTGACAGAGCCACAAGTGAGGGTTTATATAAAACCTTATAGGATTCCCGAGGCCCGTCGGGAGGTAATTGCACAGGCGGTCCATAGGATGATGGAACTAGGGGTCATTGAAAAATCCAGAAGCGGGTGGTCCAGCCCCATAGTCCTAGTACCGAAACCCAACGGCGAGTGGCGTTTCTGTAATGACTATCGCAAGCTAAACGAGGTCTCTAAGGTAGATGCTTATCCTATGCCGAGGGTAGACAAGCTCATTGAAAGACTAGGGCCTGCTCGCTATATCACTACCTTAGATCTGACCAAGGGGTATTAGCAGATCCCTTTGTCAAAAGCAGCTAGAGAGAAGACAGCTTTCTCCACACCCGAGGGGTCGTTTCAGTACGTCCGAATGCCGTTTGGGCTGCAGGGTGCCCCAGCTACATTCCAAAGGGCCATGGACCAGGTCTTAGGTCCCCATAGAAAGTATGCTGCCGCTTACTTGGATGACATAGTCATCTACAGTCGAGACTAGGAAAGCCACCTCCCTAAAGTACAGTTGGTTTTGGAGGCCTTAAGAAGCGCCGGCTTTACAATAAATCCAAGTAAGTGTGCCATGGGGATGGAAGAGGCCCGGTACCTGGGGTATATCGTAGGGAGAGGAGAAATAAAGCCCCAGTTAAACAAAATAGAGGCGATTCAGGGATGGCCCCGACCCCTTACAAAGAAACAGGTCAAGGCGTTTCTGGGGATAGTGGGGTATTACCGGAGGTTTATCCCCAAGTTTTCAGAGGTGGCAGTACCCTTAACCGCCCCTTACTAAGGGAAACCCGGGGGAAACCACATTTAAGTTTTTCCCCCAGAAAGGGGAAGAGCTTTTCAGGAGTTTCAAACGGGCCCCTGTGTGGACAGCCATTTTTTGGTGGCCCCCAAAATTTTCTAAGGATTTTTAGTGGGCCCAAAACCGACGCATCGGGAGGTGGGTCGGGGGGGCCTTTAAAGCCCCAGGTAAAAAAAAAGGGGGGAAAAAACCCCCCGGGTCAAAAAACCTGTTTCGAAAAACTGTCCCCTGCGGAACGAAATTTTCTTTTGCCCGAGAAAGGGTTAGCAAAAAGGGGGGCGCTGGACCCCTTTAATTTTATCATTAGGGGAAAACTTTCCCGACTCATTTGGGATCTGCCCCACAAAAAAGGAAGTGAAGTAAGGGTAATAATCCCCGGGGTGACCCTTTGGGTTTTTCTAGCCCTGAAAAGACTTCCATTTTTTTACAGTCCAACCCAAAACCCGGGGGAAAAGGCAAACAGGGCAAGGGGGGGAAAGGGGCCCTTTCTAGGCGCCGAAAAGCGGGCGGAAAGGGGCCCCCAACCCCCGGGCCCTTTGGTCCAAAAAGGGGGGGGGAAAATGTAAGAGGGAAAAGGTGCCATCTGGATGGCGGAAATGTGTCGCCAAACCCCCCGGCATGGGTGAAGTAAAACCCCAAAATGCTTTTTGGGGCATAACACTGGGTTGCTAAACACCTATTTTTAGTATATAACACTCCCTTTAAAAGGGGCTGAACCCGGGGTCCCGGTTTTTTACGGAAGGGCCCGAAGAGAGGGTTTGGGCCGGCCTTCCCACACCCCGGCCCAAAGGCCTTTACCAGGCCTGTAAACCCCTGGAGGCAAATTTGAGAGAAAAAGGGTGGGGTTCCCAAAACCCTAAAGGTGTGAGTAAATTTCTGGGAGGAAAGACCTCTGCTGGAGGTGTTCAGGGGTGCTCTGCTATTCCGGGACAAAAGGGTTCCACTACCCAAGCATCTAACTTTGAAAACCCCCCCAAGCACTGGGGGAGGACTTATATCACTGGTTTAAAGCGAATTAGAACCCTGTTTTGTTTTGATTTTCCACGGTATAAAGGGGACTTCCCTTTCCCTTTTGGATGCTGTGTGGACAAAAAAAACCCAAACCTTTTTTTTTAAACCCCTGAACATTTCCCCTCCAGTCTGTTTAAACCCTGGGTTTACCGTTAAACTACATCCTACAGTATTTAAAAAAATTTTTGTATTTTTTTCTTTTTTGGGGGGTTCTAGTTTTCTTCTGTGAGCTTTTATTTTTTTGGGATCCCAAAAACAAGTATCTTATTTTTCCCCCCTAGATGTTTTTAACCCTGCCAAAAATTCACTGACCACATTTCCCCAACTCCCCGGGCCGTGACCTTTTTTTTCCCCCTTTGCCCTCCGACTTTTATTTTTGCCACCCGTTTCTGTCCCCGCGCTTGTAGCCTGGCTACCCCCCCGAAAAACACCATCAGGAGTAGTGACCTAGGTGTCTCCCACCGCATGAATCCAACCTGCCTTGTGGTGGACTCTGGTGAAAATCGGGATGCATTTTTAACCCGCTCCCTGTCTGGTTTTACCCCAAAACCACTTGCGGGGGTTCCCCAAAAGGATTCTCATCCTAGCCCCCCTTCCCACAAACCCCAAACCAAAAGTTTTTGGAGATTGCAGAACTTAAGTTCTGTAGAAAACCCCGAGCCCATAAGAAAATTCCCACTATTTCTTTTTTTTACGTTTTAATAATCGTCAAAACAATTTTTAAAAATTTCCATATAACATCCAAAAAAGGGAAATTTGTCAGGGAGGGGTCCCGCAGCCCCTCGCCCCGGCCTGCGGGCCCGCACTCGTGGGGCCCCACCCCGCCGGGGTCCGGCGGCCCTCCCGGGCCCCCGGGGTGGGGGCCCGGCTGCCTGTTTAAACCTCCCCGCGCTCCCGCGTCCCCCTTTCTCCTGGCCGGCCGGATTTTGCGAATCCCCCCTCCTTACCCGCCCCGCGGCCCGGCTCTTCGGGATTTAAAGGGGCGGGAACGCCCATTTTTGGGTTAAGGCTTCGGGTGCCCCCTTTTTTAAACCCCCCCTTCCCCCGGGGTCCCCTTTCCCCCCGGATTTTTATGCGTTTCCCGCCTTCAGAAAAAGTTTTCTTCTGCCTTGTTTTCCTGCCGCCGTGTACCAAACCGTCTTCGCTCTTGTCTTGACCACGAACCATTGCCGCCTGCCCAAACCCTTTTTCCCCTACCCCCGGGCCCCTTCACCTCCCGTCCTCACGTTTTGTACCACGCCCCTCCCTTTGGCTGCCCCCCGCAAGCAACCCAAAACCCTTTGGGAACGACCTGGTATTCTCCCCCCCCAGAAAGGTCCACCCCCCGCTTTGCGGCGGGCTCGGTAAAAACCCTGGGTTCTCCCTTAGTTTTCCGCCCCCTTTGGAAGCTTACACCATCCTTGCGGGGGTCTACGGATCCCTACCTCATTCGTTACATTTAAATCCGGCCCAGGGAACCCGCCCAAGGAACCTTTTTGCCCGGGTAAACCCGGGGATCTCACGGCGATAGGGGCCCCGCAGTCTCATCAACTAGCGCAAAAACCCCCCAGAAACTGAACCATTTTGTCCGCCATAAATGCAGCAGCTCCTGGCAAACCCAAAAACACCCTGCCGACCCTCCCCCTGGGTGACCCCCCTCCGCCAGCACCCCGGGGACTTCTCGGCTACGCTTCCCACAAACCTGCCAAGTTTAAACGGGGATCCAACCTGTGAAAGGGGTTTTTAATTACCCTTTTGCCCCAAAGCCAATTTTTTGAGTTGATGGCGGGTAAATTTCCCCCAAACTGAAACTTTTCCAAAGGGTGGCCTTCAGGGCCCCATCTGCAGTCCGGGAAGGCCTAGCTTGGGCCCCCCCCGGGAACCGGGGGACCCGGGTACGACAAACCAACAGGCTACCCCCTCTCAAGTTCCGCATGTCTTTGAAGACCCCGCACGGGGCATCCTCTGCGGACCGTTTACGAATCTTCGCCGGGGTGACCCCCGGGGGGTGGGCGACTCCCGCATTTTTCGTTTCGGACCCTGGCATCGAGTTTTAACCTGGAACACGCCGAAAATATGTCCCAAACTTTTTCCAAAAAGGGGTTTGGGCCCCCCGGCAAAAGTTAAGGACCCCTTTAAGCGGCTAAGGAATCCCGTCCCCCCTAAGCGAGCTGACCCACCTAGCTACCCCGATCAAAGTTCCCCTTCGCCGAGCGGCAAAGGAACTACGCCAGGAACGGATACCCGCCCCCCCCACGCCGTCTTCCTCGCCTGGCTCCGGCCCTTCCAAAGACCACAGCTGCCACTTCCGATCCCTACCAGTGAAAACCCATGCAGGTGGCCCCGGGCAAAACGCCCCAACAGGAGTTTGCCCCCCCTTCGGGCAAAAAAATTTTGGGGCCCCTTTTAACGGGCCACCCCGGGAAATCATTTTCGAAAGGGTTTCCCCGGGTTTTCCCCCCTAAACCGCCAGGGAAAACCGCCCGCACCTGGGTTTATGCGGAGAGGCTTTCCCTTTAGGGGGAAACCCCCTTCCCTCCCCCGCCTTACTTTGGGGGTTGAGGTCTCGTCTGGGGCCACTCACTTTTGGGGGTTCCCGCCTTTCGGGACTCTGGAACCCGCCGGGAAACCCTTTTTTAACACGCCGCCCTGGTTTCCCAGTATCGCCTACCGGTGCCCCGGCGGAAAAGCCCCGGTTTGATATCCTTTCCGATGGCGAGTTTCTTATTGGGGCCAAATTCGGCACGTAACCAAGCCATTGTCCCCCCCCGGGTAGGGCTTTTACACAAGGAGAAGATCCCCTTTCCCAATGTCCTCCCTCGGTCGTCCTAAAGCGACCCCTTTTGGGGTCTTCCTGGCTCAGCCCATGCCCCGACCCTCAACGGGAGACCGGGGGGGTTTCAAACCCCCGGGGGTTTCCAAACTGCCAGAGTCCCTGCCCTCTCAGTTCCGGGGCCTTTTCGGGCCTTCCACCCATCAGTCTTCCGGGCCCGGCCAGGTCTTCCCGCGAATACCGGGAAAGGGACAGGGGACGTCTTTTGGGAAAAAACGGGCCCAAACCCCTTCCCTCCCCCATCGCCCTATGCCCGTCCCTTTAACCCCCTTTCCTGGGGCCAGTCCTCCTGGGGGCAAGTTTTACCCCGTTTCCAGACCAAGACCCCACCCAAGTGGGAAACTATACCGTAAAGAACCTGCAAAAAGGGTTTTATTCGCAAGCCCTTTAAACCCCGGGAAAGCCGGGTTTTTTTCGTAAAAGAAGGATGGTTCTCTCCTTCCTTGCAAAACCCCGGGGTCTGAACCAGATTACCGTAAAAAACCCAACCCTTGCCTCAAATTAGGGGAACCCCTTTTGACCGTTTTAAAAGGGGCCAAGGTGTTCCCCAAAATTTGGGACCGGGGGGGGGCCTTTAAAAATCCATCAAAATCCGTGAGGGAGAAAAGTGGAAAGACTGCTTTCAATACCCCGACGCCATTTTTGGGGTACCCTGGAAATTTTCCCCCATTCGGGCTGTGCAATCCCCCCCGGGGGTCTTTAAAATTTTTTGAAAAACGCATTTTCCCGGGGCCCCTGTTTCAAAACACCGTGCCCATCGTTTCCCTGGAACGACATCCGGGTTTTTTTTCTCCCCCTTGACCCCCGGGACCCATCAAACACAGGTACGCCAAACCCCCGAAACGCCTTCTCAGAAACCGCCTGTACCCAAAATTTAGAGAAGGTGTGTTCCCCCAAACCACCCTTCCTTTTCCCTCGGTTACATCGTCCCCGACCAAGGTCTAAAAAAAAAAATTTGGTCCCACAAAGCTGTCTGCTATCCTGCAAATTCCCACGCCTTTGTTGGGACTTCGAGCTATTAAAACTTTTTTTTTGGGCCTTTTGCGAATTTAAAACGACAGTTTAAATACCTAAATTTCCCTCTACCTGGTGGCCCTTTTTGGGGCCCCCTCACCAGGAAAAAGGCAATCCCAAATTTTGGGGCCCACCCGGCCCGAAAGAGCCTTCCCCAATTTAAGTGGGCCCCTTTGGCTTCCGCCCCTATTTTGTCACGCCCTGACCCTGAGAACCCTTTTTTCGCTCTGGAGGGGGGACCCCACTTCTGTGGGGGCCGGAGCAAATCCTTACTCAAAAGGGCCCCCAAAGGGAAAAATACCACCTGCGGGTTCTTTTCTAAAAACCTTTTTCGACGGGGGAAAGAAACTATGCTATTGGGGACCAAGAATTACTTGCAATCAAGATGGGCCCCGGGAAAAGTGGCGGCATCTTTTTTTGAGGGGGCTCATCATCCCTTTTGAGGTAAAATTTTCGGGGTCACAAAAATCTTCAGTTTTCTCCATTTGGCCCCAGCGCCTCAATCCCCGGGAACCCGGTGGTCCCCTTTTTTTTTCTAGATTTGAAATTTCGGAACCCTTTTCCCCCCTGCGAAAAAACATCAGGGGAGATTCCTCCCCTCGCGCATCGACGTCACTGGGGAGGAAGCCGCATCCCCAACACATTATAAACCCCCCCGGAACGCCCTGAACCCAGCAGCACCTGTCCTCCTTCGGAATTCCTCCAGGCAAGACCTACTTCGGCCATCACTGCGCAAGAGAAATCCTGAAAATTTTTGGGCACTGCTCGTTTTTGGGAGGGCATCCGGGGGCCCCAGAAACGTTCCAAATTTATCTCTCGGTTTTTTCTGGTGGGCCCGGGGGCTAAAAGATAAATAAGGACTTTGTGGGGTGCCTTTTGCAAATTTGCCCCGGGAAAAAGGTTGGGCCCCGCCAAAGGCCCCTCCCCCCTGCTTTTGGAAACCCCCGCCTACACCCCTACCCATGGTCCCCCTGTTTGGGGAGGATTTCATCACCGACCTTCCATCCTCTTCGGGTAACACCGTGGGTCTGGGTTTATTACGGATAGGTTTTTTGAAGAAAGTCACACTTCGTCCCACTGCCAGGTTTCCTTCCCCACCCCCGCTTGCCTCCCTTTTCTTTAGTCACATCTTCCGCCTGCAAAGGCCCTTTCCCCACACATCGTCTCCCCGATCGGGGGTCGTTGTGTCCAAGTTTTGGCGCGCACCTTCCCCCCCATTTCCAAAGGGGAAAATTAAAACTTTTCTTTATCCTACCTTTCCCCAATTTTAAAAGGGCAGGGAAAGAGGGTCAATCAGAAATTTTGGGGGATTTACTTACTTTATTTTTTTTCTGCTACAAGGATATTTTTGGGGGCCACCTCCTAACCGGGGCCGGGAATTTTTCAAAAACAACTCGCTGGATTCCCCGGGGGTTCGGGGGCCCTCTCCCTTTTTTGTTGTAAATGGCGGCCCTCCCCGCCCCCCTCTCCCCCTGCCCCCCTCCTCCGGGTCCCTCTGTAATGCCTTGGCCACGACTTTTTTTCTGGCATCCCCGGGAGCAGACTCTCAGCCCTGCAGCGTGCTGCTGCCCCTAAATTTTAAAGCTCAACGGAAAAAAAAGAGGGGACCAAACCCAAACTTTACCCCCGGGGGGGCAAAGTCCGGCTGTCCCCCCCAAATAGTCAGGGTTGAAAAAAACCCCGCTACAAGCGGGTCCCCCGTTCCTGGGGCCCCCTTTTAAAATTTCCCCGAGCCGTATTAATCCCTTTTCATATAAGCCCCGACTCCCACCCACCAATTTCGGATCCCTTTAAATTTTTTTCAAAGTATCCCCCCCTGAATCCTTCTTTTGAAGGAAAACCCCCAGAAAAGTTGTCCCTCCCCCCAGAGCCCGTAGCCTCCAACAATTAGCGGTCCCAAAGGGGGTCCCTTGGCATGAAGGCGTTAGGGGTAAACGGAAAAAATTTTTTGGTTGGGTTGGGGGGGTTCGTTTCCGGGGGAGAGATCATGGGAACCTGAGGGAAAAAAACCGGACCGCGGGCTCATAATTTCGGTTCCCCCGAACCAGAAAGAGGTGGAAAACCTGGGGGGTGGGGGGGGGGGTAACCCGTCACGGATGGTCCCGCAGCCCCTCGCCCGGCCCGCGGGCGAAATCGTGGGCCACCCGCCGGGGCCCCGGGGGCCCCTCTTGGGCCCGGGAGGGCGGGTCCCGGCTGCCCCGCAAAACCCCTCCGCGCTCCCCCCCCGTCCTCCCCCCTTCTCCTGGCCGGCCGGAAATGCCATCCCGCGCCTTAGGGGGCGCGCCGCGGGCCCGGGTCTTCAGGAAATTAAAAAAAGGGGGAGTACGCCCATTATTTGGGTTTAAAGGGTGGGAGGTGAAAACCCCATTTAACCCCCTTCCTTCCGGGTCACCCCATTTCCGGGCCTTTTGTGCGTTTCCCGCCTTCAGAGAAAACCTCTTCTGCCTTGTTTCCCGACTCCTGTACCGTACCATCCCTTTGCTCGTTCTTTGGGCCACGAAACCCTTGCCCCCGCCCTGACCTCTTGCCTGTCCCCGACTTCGCCTCCGTCTCCCAAAAGATTTTTTTTACCCACGCACTGCCTTGGCCCGCCACCCCCCAAGCAAGTTTACGCCGTGGGGCGACCGGGAAATTTCCCCCGCAGCAAGTCCATCCCCCTTTTGGGGGCGGGCCCCCACGTGAAAACTGGGTTCTACCCTTTGATTCCGTCCCCCCGGGAAGGCCCACAAACCCTCGCTTGCCCGGGGGTCCAAACGGATCCCCTACCTCTTTTGTTACAGTAATGTGACCTTTCAACTGCATTTAGCTACAGGGCACAGGTTTAACTTTTAAACCAAGAGCCTATAATTAGATTTTCCCTTTTTAAAAATTTAAAATGATTTCGATTTAAAATGGTGTTGGGGAAAAAATGAACCATTTTGGGGGAAAAAATAATCAGAAAAAAGGGTCTACAGTTTATTCTGTACATAACAGGTTAAATTTTGCTTTAAAAAGAAACCCCTGAAGATGAAAAATGGTTTTATTTGGGCCCTTGAAAGTAATTTCATTTCTATTTTTCAAAAAATTTTGCTTTTTCCCGCTTAGCAAAAAAAAATTTACCCTAATTTTTCACATCAATAAAAAATTTTTGGGGTTAAACCCCTATTAAAAATAAATTCACAAAAGGCCGCCCCTTTTTAAGGCCCGTTTTTTGGGGGGGGAGTTTTAAAAGCTTTTCCACTTCCAAAACAACATCAATAAAGCCTCCAAAACTCCCCCAGTTCATTTTCATTGATTCCTATGTAAAATAGCGTTGCAGTTCACACACAACAAGGTTTTTATGTTCATTTTAGGTGCTTATTTGGAAGTGGTTTAGGGAGCTGAAAAAGAGACATCATGTCAATTCTCAAAGTGTTTTCAGTACTGAAAATCCCGACAGGAATCAATGGAAAGCTTCAAAACCTCATCCAAAACCTTGGTGCGTTTTTTTGGAGCATTTTTCGGTGCAGTTTTTGCCCTGGCTATTAATTTGCATGGGTGAAAACAGTGAAAACCTCTACCAAAACCTCATCCAAAAAATGCATTAAAAATGCGCCCAGAAATGCTTCTAAAACCTCTTCTGAAGAAGTATGTTTCAGGCGAGGTTTTGATTCGGTATTGGGCGCCAAAAAGTCAGCATCCAAAGCCGTGTGAACATTAGCCTTTGACCTCACTATACCAGCCGTATTAGGATTTTCTGGTACAGGGCCAAACTATACTATCCAATTTTATACAGAGGCATATATTGGTTTCTTCTAGTGGACATGGAACCCAACAGCAAAATTGGTAGATGCCCTCATTAGATGACCTACCAAATTTATTTATTTAAAAGGAATTGCTTCCAAAGGAAAATATCTTCACAACATGGTATGAAAGAGCCATATGGTGGCACATAGAATGCCTAGACATCTATAGTATAGAGCCCTAGAGAGTCCAAGATGGCTCCATTAAGGAGCGTAAGAATAAAGAATAGTTCCAGGCACATTTGAACTCTCTCAAGATGCTTAGTTAGGCATGTCTTCACCAATAATGCATATATTAATCTACATATTTTCATTCAGTATATCGCTGATGTCATTCAGTGAGATGTTAATACTAGAAGCTGCATCTGCTATCCTCAGACAGGTAAATTTACTTGTCTACTTCTAGCCCTGTTCAAGCTGAACGATGACATGAACAGACTGTAACTGTGTCCATAAAAGGTTTTCAAAGGTTTTTTCATTTTTCTAACAAATGAGTGAAGCTTTGCCTGGTGATAGCAGCATTCAAAATTGCTATGTACATAGAGATGGATACAAGGAGCTAGAGCTATGCCATGAATATTACCGTCAGATAGAATGAAGATACGGTCATGGCCTTATCATATCCAACATTGTAATTTGTCATGCCTTTAATTTCTAGAATTCATTATTGCTATATGAATAAGACCAACTGCTAGTTCAGTGGTTTAATTACCCAGGTGTATTAACCTTGAAATTCAGATGAAGATGGAGGTGGAGGAGATCGCTAAACTTAAATTGTCTGTTTTTTTTACCTTTCATTTAGGGTGGGTTCACACAATGTTGCAGTAATGGCAGATGGTTTGCAGAGCAGATTACTTGTTTAAAATTCACAGATGAATACAGATTCAGAGCTTTTGAGCAGGTGTGGCGACAATGCACGTCTGCTCTCCTTCACTCTTAACTCAAATATTCGTTCTTAACCCAAAGCAAAAAATGGACCAAGAGACTGCTCTTATCTCAAAAAACTCTTAAATCAAGATGCTTTTAAATCAAGGTACCACTCTATTTTTTATGCTTCGGTGCCCACCATACATAGAGACGAACTTGTGCTTTCATTATTTAGGTGGTCTAGGATAAGACATTTTTTTTTTTTAGCAAACACGCTACTCTTGTCTATGGGATGTGGCTGATGTTGCAGTTCAGATGAGCTACATAGTCACAGCAAGCTTAGGCACTATTTCTGGAAAAAGTAGCTCTTTTTTCTAAATCTGAAATTCCTTTTAAGTAGAACTGACATAATCTATGGTAGTACACCCTATCAGGATGAACAGGATTATCTAGTGGGGGTACACAATATCAGTATCATCAGGGGTTTCCAGTGGTGGTGTTGCTCATGGCGTACATCAATTACACTGTAGTGTCTTCATCTTGAACTTATGATAAGAACCTTTGTACGATGGCTGAATCTGTATATATAAACAGTAAAGCATACAGTATATACATATACTCATAAAAAGAAATCCTTGGCTCTCTGGCCACTAACTATACATGAAATAAGTCCCTCACTACCTGTGGACTTGGCCTACTGCCAGCGCCACAACCACGTCTTACCAGCCTCTGCTGGATTCGGCTTCCTGACAGCAGCCACCTGCATGCCTCAAGCCTCTGGGGGACCAGAGCCTCTCTCCAGCTCCTTTGCTACTCAATACTCCAGGTAGCAGACCACGCCCCCTTAACCCCTGCAGGCTAAGGGCCTTTATAGCCATCCAGGGACTGACCCAAAACCTGGAACGTGGGGACGGCCTCCCACCCAACGCTATGACCATCCCGGGAAAGGAGACCCATACCTGGCTGCAAGGCAGCCATTCTAGCTACCTGTGTCAGGAACCTATTGTTACTGACATCAACAAGTCTCCTTCCCCCACCGAACTCAGGTTTTCGGCAGCACGTTTGTAGGAGGTATCCTGCTGAATTTCGCCTAATGGCAGAGACCTGAAACTGCACGCGATCACTCTGCCACTATATATATATATTGTGGCGATGCGACCTTAGAAGATCGCATTTCTCCGCCACTAAGTGTTCTGCAGCAGCTGAGTTCCAAGGTATGGGTTACCAAGTTGCTGCCTGTCAGTGAGGAAGGTCAGCAGTCTGGCAACGGTAACCAGGAGTTAATTACTCAGGTGGTAATTAGGAGAGTTGCTCAGCTGCTTGTCCACCTTAGAGGTCTGTTAAATAGTCTGGTCTTCAGTATACCAAGGGGGGAGTGTGGCTTACAGTCAGTGGAGGACGTGTGCAGGCCTTTCCAAGGAGAGTATCCTGGGTGCTTTCCCCCCAGGCTTGAGAGAAGCCAGACCCAAGGGCTATCCTGTACAGTGTGAGTACATGTTTGTGGGGCTGGGTAGTAGACCCAGACCACTGCTAGAGAGGGACTCTCTGTACGTTTAGTTAGTGACTGGACGGCCTAGGGTTTATTTTGTTTGCTGTATATGTTTCGCTGTGTTGAGGAATAAAGCTGGCAAAGGCCAGACTTCAAGAGAATCCTGTGTCGACTTGCTGTTCCGTTACCAAAACGGCGATCCCAGAACGAGAGTGTCCCGCAGGCTGGGCCAAGAATGCGCCTGATTTATGAACCCGCTCTACAGCAGGTCATAAATCAGGCGCATTCTAGCGCTAGGGCGACAGTTCTGGCTCAGGTATACCACTTTGAAAGTGGAATACCTCTTCCAGCTGTAATGCTCCCAGAAATGCCGTAGCAAAGCTACAAATATGTAGCTTCGCTAAGGTTCTAGTGCGCCCCATGTGAACAGCCCTGCGCCCGATATTGGGCTGAAAAGGCGCCAGATATCTGGCGCAGCCCCGTTCATACATGTCGCCGTATATTATACATATATAATATTATACCTCTGAAAGTCATGGCTCAGAATGGAGAGTTGGTCATGCTTGCGCATAACCCTTCATTTTGTTCTACTGAAGTACAGGTGAGCAGTGTGTTTACCCACAATTTTTAAGAAAGCTGTATTTTTTTAAGTATAGCTGTTTAGCTATTGCAGCGTGATACCATCTAAGTGTATACAACTGATCTATAGTGCAAGGCACAACCAAACTTTTATGGCTACTTTGTTGTGGATGGAAACAAAGGTTATATATGTGAGATCCTTTGTGTCTCCATTTAATGTATTAGTTAGTAGTATAATGTTGTACCGTTTTAGCCATAGAAAGTAGTAGAAGAGTGAAGAAATCAGGCGGTACCTTTTAGAGGCTAACTGAGTATATTTGATGGTGAGCTTTCGAGAGTGCCCGCTGTCTTCTTCAGCCATGGTGTTATACAATAAACATTTTTTTTTTTTTTTTATAACACCATATCTGAAGAAGAGAGCTAGCACTCTCGAAAGCTCACCATCAAATATACTCAGTTAGCCTCTAAAAGGTATCGCCTGATTTCTTCACTCTTCTACTAATGTATTAGTTAGTATCACACCACATATGCCTTTGTATTATGACACGTAAAAGCTGCTTGTATATCTTTTCTCTCTAATGTGTTTCTAAAATGGCCCCTACATATAATGCTTATAGGGGTTGTCTCACTACATTGATTCATCTTACTTCAGTTCTGTTTTCTTGGTTTTCACTTTTGAATTCAGGGGCCCATTTACTGGCTTCCACTAGGCTGCAGTAGAAGTCAGGTCTGTAGCTATAGCAACCAGTGCTGGCAGCCTATCAGGAAAGATAGAACAGGTCTGTAGCTATAGCGACCTGAGGAGCTGATGCAGCCTATACAAGAGGAGATATCTCAGAATAGGTAGGACACTGTTAATGGACACAATGCAAAGTGACTTGTTTTTGCAAGATCTTTAACATAAAAAGCAATCCTTGTAATGAGACAACTCCTTTATAGAGATAACTGCTGTATAATCCAAGATGGCGCCTCCTTCCAGGACTACACCCAAGGTTTGGACATTCCTGAACTAACGGGAGTAAACCTCAAATAAAGGATTAACCATAAGACCAACAATTACCCATGGATGCTTTCTTTTTTACTAACATTCAAAAGTATAAAAAACTGCCATTTTGAAAATAAAGACAAAAAATTGTTTTCAGACCAAGTGGGTGTTTGGTGGTTTTTTTCTCGGTGCACCTTTATATCCTTGGGAAATTTTGGAGACCCCACTAGGATGTAGAGCCCCTTTGAGGTTCCCTCCATATTAACTTGATCAATGGGGTCATCCATGTTTAAGTCCTATAAGATCTATTTCTCTTTCCCATTTTAAAATTTATAATTTCCTTTCCCTTCACTAATTTCCCCCAATCTAATATGTCTATTACATATGACAGTTTAAAATTTTTTTTAATTTTTTGTACAAAGTCCCAAAAAGGTAAGAGGGGTTCAAATGATTTGAAGAATGCTGAGTCCTCTATATTAAAGACAATGGTTAGGAGACAATAGACTGACCCTAGTAAGTTTATTAATATAAGAAAAAATTTAAGGTTATTTTATTCCCCTTTTCTTATAGGATGCCCGTCTGCCCGTGGGAATTATCCTTGCCCAGGATCCTCCTAGGAGTGAGCGGGTGGACAGGCGGGCATCAAGCGCACACACGCGCGACGTTTTGGAAGAATCCCTCCCCCTTTCAAGCAGAAAAGTTATGGAGGAAATAGCAGCAGAAATAGGGAAGAAAGATCGTAATGTGCTATTACATGCCTAAAAGAAAAAAGATAAAGGAATAATTGGCTTTAAAAATAGTACATATGATATTATATGTAAAAATTGTGGGAAGGTTATTGAAAAATATTGCATGTATTAGCCAATGACATTAAATATGGCTGATTATTTAAGAACAAACCTTACTTTATATATAAGAAAGGTCGAACTGTTGGTAACCAGATTATGTCCAGCATAATAGGAAGTGAAAGTGTTAAAAAGCAAACCTTTTTAAATCCTCAACAGAAAAGTACATTTCCATGTCACAATTCTCAACATTGCAATTCAATTATCAAAGGACCTTTT
>JAODAL010016495.1:0-80489 GCA_025379985.1 Phyllomedusa bahiana
TACTGTTGTAACTGATTGTATTGCCCCCTTACAATCAGTTCTAGCTTCACCGCTCCTCCGACTAGGGAGAAACAAGGTCTGCCCGTGGAGCGTAATCGCCTCACTTTGCCAACCCGTATCATCAGCCTCGGATTTTTTTTTTAAAATGGCGTCCCCCCAAACGCCCACAGAGGTTTACTGCAGCCCTTTATGTTAGGCCATCCCTGCGTCCCAAGTGGAGTCGGCGCGGTGAGGCACAGTATACGCCTGAAATAGGGGCAATTCCCATAAAATTGCCCAAAGTTTTTAAACCTCATATTACGAATAAAATACACAAAGGTAAGCAATAGTGTGAGGTGACCTTCGGATCACAGAATCTGAGAAAAAATTCCCGTTGAGAACTAAATTACTTTAGTTGACATAAATTAACAAAGAATCAGTTGAATAAAAGGGCCCCTTGTAAAGAAAAAAGAAAAGAAGTCTAAACTGACCCAGTCTTTAAAAATTACGATATTTTGCTGGGGGGTCAGCACAGGTGCAGGCTTTGTCCAGTGGGGCATGGATTGTCCTCAAAGGTTTTCACAAATCCCCTTTAATTTAAAAAGGCAAGGGGCTGTTTTGTGCCCCTTTTTTTTCGAAAAATTTTTGAGAAAACTGGAATAACAACTTGGGGTCTTATATATGGAGTCACACCACAAATTCTAACAAATTCTCATCTAAATTACTCCATTTACATCCACTTTTGATTTCTACACTCCATTGGTTTCTTAATACTCTCAGCTTTATGTTGAAAATGTTTAAAGTTTATTAGCCGTGTCCCAGTAAAATCTTAATGAAGTTTAATATAGTACGTGACAACACAAATAGTAATGCTGATTTTAGGAGACTATTTCCAAAAATCATTTGAAAGCGTATAGATAGCTGTAATATTACAGAGAAAGGATTACTGTAAATGTGGTACCTATCTGTCATCACATCCTTTAAATTAAAATACTGTAAGCTGGAAACAAAGAATGCCAGTAACATTCAACAAATTTTTTCCCACCCGCGGAGACTTTATTTTTAATGCAGCGTTACGATTTGTTATTTCTCACTCTTTTTATTGGTTTTTAAATCCCCCTTTTATTTTTTTGCGTTGCTCAAATGGTTTACCTTAAAAATATTTTTAAATTTTCATCTAAATGCAGGGGAAAAATAAAAGCCCCCTTTTGGGTTTTGCAGGTGGTTGGGGAAACCTTTCTGGGTTTGGATGACATATGTCTACGTAGTATAGCAGAGTTGATACCACACGTTTTTGTGACATAATAAGCATCTGCTAACTTTTAGCTTACCAATAGTTAACAGAAGATAATACTGAACTAGTCCTAATATATCTTCTCCAGTTTCAAGGTATGCTTGGGTAAAGGGGAAGAGGGGTGGGGTGGGTCCGGGTTCCAGGGGTCAGCAGTTTCCCCCCGGGGAGCAAAGGGGTGGGGGTCAGCCCCCCCCATTTTCGGTTGTGGGTTTGAAATGCACCAGAGTGAATAACCACAGAGACTCCTCAGCTTGGGGTCTGATGGCTTTTTCAATGGCTCCGGGGGTTGCAATCTTTTCACAGGGGGAAATTCAATAGGGGTTCCCCACTCTCTTTCCGCAGAAAGTCTTGGGGGCAATTCCCCTCCGCCCCCTTTTCTCCCCTGATTTGCCCGAAGAGCCTGCGTTTTGCCGTGAGCTACTTGCTTTTAACGGTAGTTATTGGGCACCTTTCTCAGGGTTCCCTTTTCCCCCAGTCCTTAAAAGTTTCGGGAAATCCCTTTTTGTTGTCCTTTTTTACTCTTATCTTTTTCAATCTCACGGGCCCTTCCCAACGTCCTTATTCTCCACTGCCCCTTATAATTTCTCTTTACTTCCCCTTTCCCTTTTTCCTTCCTTAAAAATGAGAACCCGGCAATTTTGCCTGCACCTGTTCTTCCTTGGGTAGTGGGGGGAATATCCAGTTCTGGGAAAAACTAATTTTTTTAAAACCGAACTTTCCCAAATCACTAACAGAAAAAAATTAAATTTTTAGCTTACAGAACCTTTTTAACTTCCCTCCTGCTCTTTATTTTCCCCGGTGTGCAAATATCCCCTTTTTCCCAAAGTGGGCCCCCCTCTAAATAAATTAACCCTTTTTAATGTATACATATTTTTAAACCTGTTTGTTGGAAAAAGGCCCCAACCACACATTTTCCCCCTTTTTTAAAGGAAGTATCCTGGCTTCCTGTACGTACTTATTAAAAAAATATAAAACTTAGCATTTTCATATTATCTACATTATACCATAATTGTATATACAGTATCTCACAAAAATTTAAATACACCCCAATTTTTTTTAAAATTTTTGTATTTAAAGGCCGAAAAAAATTTTCAAAAAAATTCGTTCGGTATACTTTTTGCCCGTAAAAATTTTCAAAAAAATTTTTCCTTTGGGCCAAATTTAAACTTTTCGGCCCAAAAAATCAAATTTTTTTTTAAAAACCCCCTTTTTCGGCTGCAAGCCTTCAAAGGTGCGTAGAACCTTTCCACTTAAAAAATCAAGGGGGGGTTGGGTTGGTTTCATTAAATTTTTTTAGAGCCCCCCAGCGCCGGTTTTTTTTGGGGAAGCGGGGGTTTCAATTAATTTTTTTTTCCTTGGGTTTTTTTGGGGGCGGGGGAAAAATGACCCAAAAAAAATTTTTGCCCCAAGCCGAAGTTTTTTAAACCGAATAAGGAAACCCTGCTTACCAGAACGAAAAAACAACCTTTTTATCCCCAGGTTTTCACCCCAAGTGGGTATTAAAAAAGGGTTTTGGGGGCCCCAAAAAAAGGCATGGTTTCAGCAAATTTCACCCTTTTGAAAATTTGAGGCCGGCAAAAAAGGGTTTTTTAGGCACAATGAACAATTTTTCAGTGGGGGGAAAGTCAACGGGGTGCCCACATTTGTAAAGACCAAGTGGCACCTTACTTTTTGAAACCAAAAGAAAAACGTATTGCCCAAAAAGAAAGGCACCCCTTAAACGTTTTTTGGAAAACGAAAACCCCGAAAGGTCGGAGTGCCAATCATTTAGGGATAAAACCCCTTATAGGCCCACAGAGGACAAAAATATTTTTTGGGTTTACGGCTTTGGGGAGATTTAAATAAATTCCATTTACCATAAAGGGGGGGGGGCAAAACCAAAATTAAAAGCCCCCAAACCCTTTACTTTCCAAGATACAGTGTGGAGGTAAAAACGGGCCAAAGCGTTTTTTTTAGGTCCAAAAAACAGGGTGGCAAAATTTGGACCCCAAAATTATGGAAAAAAGCACAACAAAAAATTTTTTAGGCCCCAAAAAAAAAAATGGAAATGATACGTTTTTTGGAAATTTAGGGGCAGCAAGTTTAAATTTTATGGGGTAAAATTCCATTTATGCTCATATATATAGATTATACATTATAAAAATTAGATTTCTGCATAACCAGATAGAAAGTTGGAGGAAAAAAACAGTTATGGTGGTCAGAATCCATAAAGTCCAGCACTAAAAGAAGAAACAAATTTAAAAAGGTTTTAGGGAACTTTCGGGAGCGTGTCTACTGACCGTAGCCGCATCTTACAGGAGCTCCGGCTCTGAAGCCCCAACATTGATTAAAGTGGTGGCTAATTTTATTTGGTTGGCCACCAAATCACTGCAAGTGACTACATATACACCTGTAGCGGTGCCAGGAGGCTCCACACTTCTTTCCCCGGGAGTCCAGAGGTGTTGCATCGCCCTGACAGTCCTGGCCGCAAGTAATGACGGGCATTCATGGCAGCGCAGCTAGGGTTGGCAGCTCGGAACTGCAGAGTGATTGAAAGTGGGATTGATGCTTGGAGGACCCAGCTCATTTTACCCCATTGCTGTTGCAACATTAAAAGAGCAATGGGCACTTAGACGGGACAGTTGACCCCGTCACTTTGGGGCACACAGATGCAGCTGTGGACATAGCTCTCGGTGAGCAGACACAGCATTCCTCAGGGAGGTGAGGAGAGGAGGAAATGGCACTGATGCAGGCATTCAGCTCAAGAGGCACTCGAACACAGGTGAGAGAGAAGAGAAGAATCCGAGGCTCGGTAGGCCAGACACAATTTCTTCTACTGCCTGCCCCTCTCCTTTATGGGCGGCAAAGCCGACCATCTTCTTCCAATGGCCCCAACTACTGCACACGGCGTATTTGTGGGGAGAGACTGTGTCATACAGCCAGGGATGAAAAACAAAAGCCATTGCCTAAAACATAACCCAGTCACTGGTGGTCATCTGGGGGCTGTTGGCTCCGGGGAGAGGATTTGCTGTGCAAACTCCCCCCTCTCTGTTCCATTCAAAGTGGTGGGAACAGTGACCATTTACCCTCACCGGCACCCACCCCAGCACACAAAGATCCGAGCAGTGAAACTGCAGTTGGGAATCCACTATTGAGGACTACCTCTCAACTTTTAGGCTGTCCCTGACGGCTCTCTCTAGGCTTGCAGATGGAAGGGGAGAACACCCCAACGACACAAGGGTCCTGCCCATCCTCCCTCTTTCTCCTTCATCTCCAGGGGTACGATAACCACCCCTCTCCCCCGGTGGCCCCAGTTGCTGGACATGGTGTTCTGTTGCAGACTATCCTTCAAATGCAAACTGGCAGTACGCATAACACCCATGCCCCCTCACTCCTCCCCCTCTCTCCTGCATCTTGAGTGATGGAAAAACAGGACATTTTAAAGCCAGCGTGGTTCCAAGCACTAAGGGGGGACCCCAGTGGGCTCCAGCCAGATTCACTATTTCCCCTGGACACATCCTCAAAGGCGCTCCATTTTGACCACTCCACACCACAAAGAACAGTAAGTCCAGAGGGGATCATCCAGTCTGCGTTGAGTTTCTCCCATAGACTGTGACTGGCAGAATAAACAGCAATTCTGAAATTGTCCACTGGAGGGCAGCACATTTCAGCACGACAAGGTTTATCAGCCCAGGACACTGCGTCACCTGCTTTGACTGGGTGCAGGCTGAGGGCTAAGGCTGTGACCACTTATCTAGTTCTTTCATTTTACCTGTTTTGGCTGGGTGCTGGCCCGGGGCCAGTGCTGTAGGAATTTATCTGAATCTCTCATCTCACTGGTTTTAGCTGGGTGCTTGCTTGGGGCCAACACTGTAGGCATATATCCAGTTCTTTCATTTTATCTGTTTTGGCTGTGAGCTGGCCCGGGGCCAATGCTGTAGACATTTATCTGAATCTCTCATCTCACTGGTTTTAGCTGGGTGTTGGCTTGGGGCCAGTACTGTAGGCAGTCATTTGCCTCTGTCAAGTAATCGCTTTATTAAAAATGTCTAACTTAAAATCTGACCCAACTAGTCTCCCAATTACCACACACTTACTCTTAGCTCCAAAAATTACCTATGACAAGGTCATTTCCAAATATTTGTCCCATACCAGAAGGACAAGGCAGTCATAGGTATCTCCTTCAGCCCTTATACCCTCTCAGTCACGTTTGCAAAACAAGTCAGCTGTCAAAAATAAAAAGGTTGGGACTCCCCTCAAAAACAAAGCAGATAATTGCAGATTATGGGATGCAGGTTTCTCCTGAACTGCTGAGGGGTGACACCACTCTGCCACATCTGTCTCCACCTCACTCAGAGGATTCCCAATCTGAGCCAGAGTCACTCAATGCCACATCAGTGGGTCAGGAGGTCTCACTTCTACTAATGCCCCTCCTAGACAAACATTTTGAGGTGTTACACTCCTCAATAAATTCAGCTCTGTCACTCATAAACACAAGTACCCAGATTGTGGAACTGGAGAACAGGGTTTCCATGTGTGAGATATCCAGCTTGAACGTGGAGCAAGCTTTAGCTCAGTCTAGGAAGGCGGAAGCGGCCTTAAGCAACATGATAGACCTCAAAAACTGCAGCCGCAGCAATAATCTGAGGTTATGAGAATGCCAGAGTCGATCTAGGGAGATCTACTAACCCCTTATTTAACGGTAGAGGTACTGAAAGCTCTAAATATAGCTGAAGTCCCAGATTCCAAAACCAATGAAAGAGCCCATAGACTGAGTCCGCAAAAGCCATGTGGGGAAGATAACAATAGATCCAGACAGGTGATGGTCAGATACCTGAATTGGTCTGTGATGTAGCAGATCTTGAGGGCCTACAGACGATAAAATGATCTGCGCATAGAATCTATCTTTTTCAAGATTTTTCTGCAAGCATGACTCAGAAGCACAAACTTTTTATGTCAGCATGTAAATACTTGCATGACAATGAGATCCGTTTTCAGTTAGTGTACCCAACCAAACTGAGGGTCCAGGTTGACGGGAGACAAATGGTATTCAAAGATTCGATCATGGCTAGACGCCACTTCCAGATAAGGGAAGAATGGATAAATAATGCCAAGAGAGACATATCGGTCTACTTTACGGGCTGCAACTGGCTGAAGAGCTGGAAAGTTACATTTTAATTGTTCTTTTTGATTGCTTATTCCTTACAGTTGTCTATCGGCTAATGTTTTTACTATGTTGTTGTTGTTTCTCATACACCTTTATTTTAAACTCAGGGAGGGCGAACAAGGTGGCGCTAGGCCCCTGGGACAATTACAGCCTTCTTTCATCTTGGATTCTCCTGCTGCTGGCTGGGACAGCGGGAGTCCAACTGTTGCAAGTTCATCTTAGATTCGGTATCCAGGAACAATATTATACATGATGTACAACAATCACCAATCCCCACAGGATCACACGCCTTTAAAGTTTTACTTATGGAATGTGTCTGGCCTGAAAATTCCTGTAAAAAAGGAAGAAAATAGTCAAACACATCAAAAAATTTAGGCTGGACATAGTCTACCTGCAAGAGACGCACTGGAAAAAAAAAACACAAATTCCATCCTGAGAGCACCTTGGATAGACTATGCGGCCAACTACTCTTCCAGGTCTAGGGAAGTGGCGATGCTGTTCAGGAGGGGTTTGAACTACACAGTGGAGGAGGAGGTTCAGCATGACAGAGGCAGGTACATCCTCTTGAGGGTCACCGTGATGGGCACTACTTACACTTTGCTTAATATCTACGCCCCCAGCTAAGATAATTCAATTTTTTTTGCCTTTCTTAATGCTCAGGTTCTTGGGAGGGGAGACATAAATCTCATACTGGAGGGTGACTTTAATGCCACATTGAGCGCTACCCTAGACAGAACAACCCATTGTAACACCCAATTTCTAGTCACTAGAGACATCTTGCACACGATGGAAGCAAATTCCCTGTATGGAGAGCGCTCAATGCCGATTCTAGAGAATACACCTATTACCAGCACATGACAGTTATGCAAGACTAGACTATTTTCTGATCTCTAATAACTATGCTCCTATTATGGTCTATGTGCAGGGCCCTTGGGTGGATGCAGAAGCCAAATTTGGGAACCTTCCCGCCTACTTGGCCAATTTGGATGATTTTAGGTAATTTCTTGTGACCTCCTGGGCTAACTTCATGGATGACAACCTAACACACAGTGGTGACTTTCCGTTGTTCTGGGCGACAGCAAAAGTAGTCCTGAGGGGTCATATTATTAGTTAGGCTATGTCTCCACAGCATAGCAATACGCTCATATTTTCGGGATTTTAAAAGTGCTGAAAATACAATTGTTCAGGCAGCCCCATAGACTACAATAGAAAAAATTACCTGTAGTCTCCACAGGTTGTTTTTTCTATGATGGTCTTTTAGTGCCGGCGTATTATACTACAACGTAAAAAAAAACAAGAACCGACCACGGTTTTGCGCATAATGTGGCAAAAAAACACGGTCCTGCATCGGAAAAAAAGGATCGATGTCGGCCGTTTTTTCTCCGATGCAGTGTAACCATAGCCTTATGTTTCATGAAAACATAAAGAATCCCAGAGCAAATTTTGGAAACTACACTGTGCTCCATTGCTTGCCCAACGAGAACATGCTTCCTGCCCTTCGCCCACCATGGGATTAATATATAGATAATCATAAAGTCCCCTAGATGCATTCATTCAGAGCCAAGCATGTTGGCTAGTGCGTCTTGTTCAGAACAGATGCTTTAGAGGGGCAAATAGATCGAGTCAGCTGTTGCCCAACGTATTAGGTCCAACAAGTTCCTTAAATGTATAGTAACCCTGAGGATGCATACAGATCCAAATGAGATGGCAGACATGTTTGGTGACTTCTCTAGAATTTACATAGGGCAACTCCCCGCAGACTTAGAGAGGATCACGTCTATTATTGAAGAAAATCCCTTGCCAGGGATAACAGAAGAGCAAAGGGAATTTCTGGACAGCCCAATCTTAGAAGAGGAAGTCCACAGAAAACTCCAATGGTTTCGGCAATGAGTTTTATAAGATCTTACTAGCTCACATAACCTTGACTTTAACCTCATTATACAATGAGACTTAATTAAAATTATCAACTAACGGATCTATTTTTGGATGCAAAAACAAATCTCTTGCGAAACCAGCCAGAAGTATCCTACACTTCCACAAAACTACAGACCCTTCACGTTGCAAAACAGTGACTACAAATTTTTTTACAAAAATAATCGCATCACGCATGCAATCCTTCCTTCCCTCTATCATCAACCTGACTCAGAGAGGCTTTACTAAGGGATGACAGTCATCAAAGAATATCAGGACAGCAATAGCAGTGGAAGCCCAGGCACCGTCATTGAGAGTCACAATGCTGCTCAGTCTCGACGCCGAAAAGGCATTGAACATGGTGTTCTGTCACCCATGCTGAAAAGCCGAGGCTTCAGGGAAACTTTTTTTAACTTTTATAAACTACATCCAAGTGGATTCCCACACTTCCTTCTTGGTGAATGGACAGAACATATACACGATAGATATGTTTCGGGGAACATGTCATGGTTGCCCACTGTCACCTATCCTATTTGCTATTGCCCTGGACCCACTGACATATTATTTGCTTCCTCCAGAGTCCCTTGCAACACCCTCAAGATTCCCTGAACTAACTGGTCTTGCGACCTTTGCAGATGACGTCTTACTAATCGTCAGTAACCCCCCGTTCTTCTCTACCAGGAATCATGCAGGCTCTAATAGAGGTGGGAAGCTTTTCTGGGATATTCCATTAACCTAGTTAAGATCTAAGCCCTAATTTTAAAGGGACTCTCTAAGCCTCCATGGGCATGTCTGTTTCCATTTAAATGGTGCACCTCATCCCTAGACTATGTGGGAGTAAAATTAACTAGGAGTCCAGCCCAGTTATATAGATATAATATCACCGCTTATAGAGATTCAATGGACAGAGTTCTTAAAGGCGTTGTCTCGCTACAAAGAATAGCTTTCAAATTGTAGGGAACACAAAATAAAGACATTTTCCAAATATATTGCTTTGTTCCTCTGTTTTCCCTAAGGAGATACAATTGAATTTATGACCTCCCTGGCTATTTCAGTTCCCTCAGTAACCAACCTGTAAACAATTCTTCCCCTGCTGTTTGATCTATGAGATAGCAGTGAGTGAGTCATCACACAGGTAGCAGCAGTGTCCTGTGCTGCTCAGCAGTAAAAAGCTTGATTTATGTAAAATAAATAGAACTGTAATTAGGGCTTTTGTTTGAGGGATCAGATAAGAAGTCCTGTTAGTAGTTAGAGAAGCTAATCTCATCTAATTAGTAACTGAAAGCACAACAGAGCAGCTAGCTGTACAAGCAAGGAGCTTATGCAAATTAGTCAGTCTGAACCAGGAAGTGACAGAGTATTTCATTCATGCATCCTATGAAACTCTGTGGGGAGACAAATCCTTTAAATCATGGAGGATCCTACCTCTGTCATACATGGGTATAGGGAATCTATACAAATTGGCAGAATTCATAAAGCCTCTATATATCTTACATTCACTCACCTTATACAGTAAAACTAAAGATGAAAAAGTTATCTACAAACTTATTTGTCAATTTATCTGGAATGGAAGGAGACCTTGGGTCCCACTGATCATATTGCAGAAACCTAAAGCTGATAGGGGCCTTAATATCTCTAATGTGCCGGCCTATAACTTATCTGCACTAATTTCTCTAGCCCATTTTCTTCATCTTCCATATACCAGTCTAATTGAGGATACCAAATGAAACCCACTTTTTATATCTACAGTACATGGAAGGCCTTGCGGAAGGTGTACACCTTCACGCTTTCCTGATTCTGACGCTAGTTGCCAATCCAGACTTCCAGAGCAGTCACCTGCACAGGGATCCATAGTATATATCAAGTGGTAGACATTGACTTGCACAAAATCTACTCTTTAGAAAATCTAAAAGCCAAGTTCCCAGTGGCAGGCATTAGCTTTTTTTCCATACCTGTCTGCTCACTGTCTCCAAAATCATATCACAATTCACAGAGATCGACTGGAGCCCATGGAAATGTCTCAAAGATAGTACTGCTAGCAAGGGGTTCACCTCATTCCAATAAAAGTTTATACATACCCCTCTTGGCTGGCTGCTTCCAATATGGCTATCACCAAATAGAGGCATGATGATCCTAAGCTAGATGTGCCCACTCTGCTGTCCGCCCTCATAAATAGAAGGACATTTTTGACATCATGCAGATGTTTTGAAATGACCCTACAATTATATCACAAGGCATAAATCATACCCATAAGGGGCTTCAAGATGGGCATATTTGAAAACAGCCACTGCTTTAAATGCACTGTTTGTGGGTGTGCCCTGTCATCAAAAAATTCTGGGAACGAGTCCCCATTTTTACTACTGATAACTTGATGAACTGTGTGCGCTTCGACCCCTCATGGGCAGTATTCGGCCATATTGATACTAATGAAGTTCCTTGCACATCAGGTAGCAGGAAGTTACTCCATATGGTATGACAAGCAGGGATTAAGTACATCTTGCATACCAGGATACATGAGTCTCCCCCTCCATTCAAACTATTCTTAGAAAAGCTCTCATATGTCATGAAAATGGAATGGGCTGAGGTGTCTTTGAAGAAGGAGGCCCTCGCAAAAAAAAAATTAAAACTTGGGAGAGCTTAATTGCTCTTTTGCCTTAGAGAATACAACAAACAATCAGAGAATGTTTCATATTAACATCATGGTATCAGAAGCGTATTCTGGTGGGTGATGATCCTATCTAAATTACAACATGAACTACTATGGTTGTGTATTGCGGGTGTATGAAGCGTCATTTGCCTTTCCAGGCAAGAACAGCCAACGATAATATGCCTCAAAAGGAGGTTGGTCATTTGCAACCTCACACAAGTGTTATGATATTCAGAAATCTGTAACTATGGTACGTGAATTTTTATTTTTCCCAGAATACTGTAAAATGGTGGAGCATACTAGGTTTATATAATTATCATAAATTCATGTATGTTTGGTTAGAGGAAAAATTACCAGAAAACGAGATGCATGGCACCAATTCTAGTGTATGGATACGTTATGCAACTTGTAATCAAATATTTGTCATCTTGAACATGTAAAATGTTGGAAAGGTTGTATATTTTTCCTTTGTGTTGCTTAATAAAAATAATTTGAATAAAAGAAGGAGCAAATGGGCCTTAGTCCAACTGGGACATTAGACAGTCATTTTATTTTGGTACAGTCTCTTGAACCCCAGTGGAGGCTATCAGTCAGCCACCAGTGTTTCTGCTGCTGTTGTTGAGCACAGTCTTTCTCTTGGACAAAGGGCATGCCTTTTTTACTACACAGGCGCACACACATGATTTCAACAGGACTATTGCCAACAACTAAACTGGGGCACAGTCTCTCCAGTGGATTAACCTCTGCTGTACCACTGGAGTTTTACACTTTCTGTTGCAGCAACATATAACTAGGGCATGACTCTCTGTTAGGACTCTGCCCACCAGAGCAGTAAACTCAAAGAACATGTGCACTGCAGCACAGTCATAGTACCTTCTACTCTTTACTTCCTGGTGTCAGCGGCAGTTTGTCTCTTTTCATCCTCCCAGGCCTTTCTCCTTTCCTTTCTCCTCTAGCCTATCTTGTAGTGATAACTCTCCTGCTCATCTAGTGGCAACTTTCATAGCAGGACAGCACCTGCTTAGATAGAGATGGCTGGGTTGCTTGTCATGCTGAATGGGGCTGTGGTAACCGGTGCTTCTGCAGCTGGCCACAATATTTCTTCCCGTCCAAGTCTCTGTTAATGGGTTAGAAAGACGACTTCCTCAGGTGCAGCTGATGGCTCCCATGTTTCATTCACAGGTGTAGACTTCTCCAGGCACACACTGTTGACAGCGGTGGCCCATAAATTTCTCAGGCCCACCATCTTCACAAAGTTCAAATGTTTCTCTTCATAAAGGTTGTACAACCATTCCAGTTGGACTATGGGCTTCACTGCCCGGAAGGTTACAAAGAATTGGTCCCCGGTCCAGTTTCCTACGATGGTACTTAAGCTAATTCAGCCATAGAAGCACTTGAACATACCCGTAGTGCAGTCCTCCATCACCCAGGTGTCTTCAGAACCTTTACAATCCATATAACAGGCAACCTTGCCTTTTCAAACTCCCTGGTCATTGGAAGATTTCGTGGACCAAACTGTGTTGCAGGGTGTGCTGCTGCGGCTACTGCATCACCTATGGGGCTCGTCCGTGGCACCTTTACTGATGATCCTGGGCTCTGGGTTAGGGAATGGGTTCCTTACTCTATAGATTGATACGATGGTTTCATAAATTGATGGAAAATAACTCTCCCTTTAGACTTTAATCTTTAAAGGGGTTGTCTGGTTGAGTATTCTCTCTCCCATAGTTTCTTAGTGCACAGCACCATCCACTGATGGTGACCTCAGTTGGAGACCTACTATAAATCTCACCTCTTTTGGTGCCTTTCCAGGGATTCAAACATTTCAGGGCATAAGAGTCCCATTTACATACTCTGTTCTGATTATAAAAAAACATGAATAAATGAGTAAAGAGCACAATCAAAAAGGAGGCAACTTGTTTGCTTGTCTACTCTGTTCTATTTACTGAAGTCGTCTGCCTGTGTAGTGAGATGGTGAAGGTGAGTTCTGTCCATTCCCACTTCACAGAACAAGCACAATCTGTTATCATAGTTTAAAAAGCGTTACTGTGCTTTGGCAGTTTTATGGTTTTAACATTTTTTGGTGCTGAAATGAAACTTGGTAATAACCCTTTAAGCCAAACCAAAACTTCTTCCATGGGAAAGAGTCACCCAACTACAGACAGCCTTTTCAGGGTACATTGCTCCTCATCAGTTCAGAACAAGGTTCTGACTGGTAAGGTAAGAGCTTCAAGAGAAAACTTTACCCTTCTAGAACTATAATTTACAATGTAAACATTTGAATGGTAAGTTGTTTGTAACACAGGAAATGTATTTTTACATTACTATACACAGTGTTGGCCTGGGGTGCCTTGGGCCTTACAATGGAATTTCATTCTGGGGACCCACCAGTGAAGTTGATTATGGGGCCCACCTGTGGAGGTAATTCTGGGGGCCCAACCTACAGCTACATTACATGCCTCTTGCTCTTTACCTCTATCTCTCTGCCTTTATGCCTCTGCCAACCACAAATGATGAGAAAACATGACTGAAATCATTCTATGGCTAACTAAATTAGCAGCATTTTGACTTCCCTTAATAAGCAGAAATTACCTGGTACGATCACCAAAGACCAGCAATGAATGATTCTTCCTATTAACCGTTTGATTGGACAAGAGTTTCATAGACAACCAGAATTAAATGAAACAGCAGCACTACTGGATGGATTTATGGTAATTAACAATCTGTTACTAATGCTGCAAAGTTCATTTGGTAGTGATATCATTGCGCTATGTAATCTGAGATGACAAGAAAAACTCTAAATAAGTGGAGATGCCATAACTTTTTTTTTGCCACAGTATCAAACTGTGATAATTGTCAAGTTAGGCTTTGCTACATCTCTTATGTCAAACCTCCTAATGATTTACAAAGAAAGACATATCTTCCTGTGGGCAAGCACCTGTTCAGATCGATTGTGCCAGTAACATATGATACTTGATATGAGCAAACAGCAGCCTTCATGCCTATATAGACTTTGTTTTATATTGCATGAGATGGGAACCTTACTAGGGTATGTTATCTGGTCTACTAAGATTAACAAATATGCTATCGAATAGATATAAAGCTAGAGGGTTTATCAAACTATGTAAGTAATAATAGCTATTTTATAAGGCAAGCTATTACAGAACCCATACAACACAGTTGTGTCACATTATTCTGAACACTTCATACTTTCGAGATTGGCAGCGCATTGCTTAAGAAAGAAGTCATGTGTTGTTAGCTGGCTTTGTGGGCATCTAAGGTGTGTGATAAGCTGCACACATATCCCTCAATGTTAAGGGTAAAAGGGCTGATTTATCAGAGTTGCAAAAAGGGATGAATATTTTTAAACTGTTCTTGCGCTGCTGTGTAAAAAATGTATCGTGAGTGGAACTGGACCTTCACTGATTGACAAAAGGTTTCCTTCTGATAAATTCTGTTTTCTGCTTTATTGAATGAATGGACGGACATTGGAATGCAAGGCTAGAAATATCAAAGAACAAAAACCCTGCAACCAATGCTGGATGAACACAAGCTGGTGATGGCAGCTTTATGGTCTGGGAAAAGTTTTTGTGGCATTCTCTGGGTCCACTTATATATGAAGAAGGCACTCTCAATCAATTTGGGTTTGGGTTATCCTTGCAGATAACATACACCCATACATTCTGATTGTCTTCTCTGAAGTGAATTTCTAGCAAGAAATGTCTAACACTGGTTGAAAGAGCATGATCAAGACTTCCATGTAAAATCTGGCCCCCAACTTGAACCCAATTGATCATTGTGTTCGCTCTATGGACTGTTAATATGCACCTTGCAGTAGCTGTGGCTTCTGGTACCTGTGGCAACCTACCAGGAACTTACTGAGTCACTCTCAGTCTCTACAGCTCCATGTGGTGCATAGCAACTGTGTTGATATAATTAGAGATGGGCGAATCGATTCTAACGAAGTGGAATTCGTTTAGAATTTCAGGAAAACTTTGGTTCAGAACGAAGTCGAATTTTGGGGGACTTCGCGTGAACGAAGTGTGCTTTTGATTGATAATATGGCTGCGAGCACATGGCGTTACATGGGGCAAAGAACTCTGGGAGGAAGAAGGGCATAGCCTGCATGACAGTGCAGAGATGAAGCCAATCAGAGACCGGCGGGATTCTGTGAACGGTCACCGCACTATATAAGTCCGGGCGCGACGCTGGAGGTCATACCGCCTCACTGTACTGATTAGGGAAGGTGCTGCCACGGCTGCTAATGATACTCTTACTAAAGAACTCATTTTTATACAGCGATTTTTTTGGTGGTGTCACAGCTTGTCTCAGAGACTGCTTCTCTTAAGTTCTATTTTTGATTTTGTGGGGTATTGGATCTGAAGTCCAGTGTGCTCCATGCAGCTGCATATACATTTTAATGCTATCTGCTCACAGCACATTTTAATATCCAAGGGTTATCTAAGCCTTTCCTGTTGTATTATTTAAGAAACAGCGTTTTTTACAATACAAATACCACTTCATTTTTGGCTGCTCAATTCTTTTGCACAATTTACATCCAGGGGTTAATTAAGCGTTGTTCTGCTGTTGTGGTGACTAAAAGAAACCGTCTTTTTCACTGCCAAAAAAAGACATTTTGCCTGTAGAATAATTCTTAACCAAAGGGTTTAATTACAAGTTTTTTCTCTTGCTATGTACTGTAAAATACACGCCATTGTAACACGCTACAAAGCTGGTAGTTTTTGGTTGCTCAATTCTTTTGCGCAATTTACATCCAGAGGTTAATTAAGCATTGTTCTGCTGTTGTGGTGTCTAAAAGAAACCGTCTTTTTCATCGCCAAAAAAGACATTTTGCCTGTGGCATAATTCACAACCGAAGGTTAATTACAAGTTTTTCTCTTGCTGTGTACTGTAAAATACACGCCATTGTAACACGCTACAAAGCTGGTAGTTTTTGGTTGCTCAATTCTTTTGCGCAATTTACATCCAGGGGTTAATTAAGCGTTGTTGTCCTGCCCCCACTTCACGTACCCCCGGGGTCTATGTGGAGCTCGACAGGCAGCTAAACGCCTTCCTACTTGTCATGATTACGACCATGTTTGAAGTCTGTAGTTTTATTAAAGGATGTAGGAATCGGGTTTTAAAACTGATGGACAAACAAAAATGTTTCATTAGAATACACATATGCTTTTTTTAACAAACATAAAAACAGTGTACAAGGTAGAAATACAGTAGACATTACATGGTGGACAACATGCCTAGTCTATCAAATAACAGCAACATTATAATCTGTCGTAACTACATACAATTCTAAAATGTACTAGCAGTGCTTATGAAGCTAGGTATAGCTAGACTTTCCCACAACTGAACAGCTTACCAACTATGCTTCAACAAGAGCAAAAGGTGAGATGGCTGATGTCTTCTGTGCAGACATGAGGTGAAATGAGTCATCTACCCATAATGCAAAGAACTTCCTCTTAAACAGGAAACAATATCATTTGTAAACCTTACAAACAAAGGCCACAAGGTGGACCAAAGGCATTAATTATTTAACTAAGCATGTAAAACCATCTTGAATTACAAGTAAACATTAATATGTGTCTATGAGCAGCACATTTGTTCTGCTGTTGGGGGTGACTAAAGAAACCGCCTTTTTCCCATCCCCAAAAAAAGACATTTTTCCTGTAGCATAATTCACAACCAAAGGTTTAAATTACAAGTTTTTCGTTGTTCTGTATCGTAAAATTCACGCCATTGTAACACGCTACAAAGCTGGTATTTTTGGTTGCTCAATTTCTTTTTCGCAATTTACATCAGGGGTTAATTAAGCATTGTTTGCTGTTTGGGTGACTGAAAGAACCGTCTTTTTCACTGCCAAAAAAGACATTTTGCCTGTAGCATAATTCATAACCGAAGGTTAATTACAAGATTTTCTCTTGCTGTGTACCGTAAAATACACGCCATTGTAACACACTACAAAGCTGGTAGCTTTTGGTTGCTCAATTCTTTTGCGCACTTTACATCCAAGGGTTAACTAAGTATTTTTCTGCAGTTGTACTTAGAAAAAGAAATGTTCTTTTTCAACGCCAAAGAAGCAATTTTGCCTGTAGCATAATTCCTATCCGAAGTTTAATTAAGCCTGTTTGTGCTTTTACATTCAGTAAAATACACAGTGTTTTTAAACGACACATACAAGAAAAATTTTTCCTGGCCATTTGTGGAGCGCAATTTATATCCAAGGGTTACCCAAGCTTGTTACTGGGTTCATTTGGGTCAAATACAGGGTGTGTAATTTTATCATATACAGATATCTTCATCAAAAGGTGTCTTACATTTTAGAACAAACAGTTGTCAGACAGAGAGGTGGCGGGCTCTTCACCTGTGAGTGGCAGTGGCACAAACATTCCGGGAGGCGGGCCCCAGGTCACAGCACAGCAAGGGGATGTCGCAGCAGGGTCACTGGGTGGGGCCCACAACTGCCGCTGTCATCTAGCGGCCGTGTGTTGTTCAGAAACCCAAGGGTTTTCTTGATTGGTTGACTAGGTCATCCACTTCCTCCCAGATGACATCTGACAACCCCAGCCAGGAGTCGTGGGAACGTCAGACAAAAACCCTAGTTGGTTTTGGCCCGGGAGCGGTCAGCGGCCCTCACCTGTCCTCAACCCGCCTCTGTCCCATCCGGTTCCCCTCAGCCAGAGATCTACTATGTGTCTGGGCTCAGCGCCACATATACGAGGATGAACAATTTGAGGAGGGCAGTCAGCAGCTACTTGGCAGCGAAGAAAATGGAGCCAATATCCCCTGCTTCTTGCAGTAGGGGGCAAGTATAGATGTTGAGAGTGGCATGGGAGGTCATGTTGTGAGGGGTCAGCTCTGCATACCAAGACCGGTGATGAGGACACATGACGATAAACACAAATAGATGGTGATGTAGCCGACTGCACTTGTAGCCGGATGAGGCAAGGGCTTCATCATCGTCAGGAGAAGAGGGCCTCAGCTTGCGCGTCAGGCAGCGGCGCAGCCAGCAAGTGGGTTGTGTGGCCGTGAGTCAGCAGGATAGCAGCATGTGAAGTTGGGACCCAAAGCGGCCTGGGTAATAAACCTGCTTCACAGGTCCAAGAAATTACGGCACGGGGCCAGCGGGGCGGGGTTTGCAGTAGTCACTCATGCAGAGCGTTGGCGGTAAAATCAGCTACTTGGCGGTGGTGGCAGTTCTTTGCTAAGTTACCGGAGGAGCCGAATATGGTATATGTAGAATCTGTAGGCAGAAAGTGAAGCGGGGCCAGGAGCTAACGTTGGCACCACGGCCCTGCGTCAACACATGCACGTCACCATCCGTTGGCCTGGGAGAACGGGCTCACATGTGGGGGGTCCATCCTACCGCCGCAGCAACAGCAGCAGCAGCGCCCAGTGGCACCATGCCTTTGCAGCCAGTCAAGGCTCCACCACCTATGCATACGGTAGCTGTTTCTCTTTGAAATCATCTCCCGTCCAGATGCTCCTGTCCTCGCTACTCATGGCGCCAGCATCGTTCACGGGCGATTGCAAAGAGACAACAATATGCATCCAACCCATCCTAAGGTGCAGAAGCTGACCATGCTCCTGTCCAAGTTGTTGGTACTGCAGTCCCTCCCTTTCCAAAGGGTGGACTTCTGCACCATTCAGAAAACTAATGGCTTGTGCCGACCGAGATGGAGAGTTCCAAGCCGTAAATTTCTTTTCCAAAAATCATACCAGCACTTCATAAATATGTAGAACAGAAGGTGGGCCAGTCCTTGAGCTTATAGGTTTGTTCCAAGGTGCACGGCAGCGCGGACGTTTGGAGCTGTAACTACGGTCAGGGCCAGCACATGTCCTTTACGGCCCACTAGTTGAATATCCTCCATGTTGTCAAACTGCGGATCCTGCGCCAATGTCCGCCTCCTCCTCCACCACCACCATCATCTCAGCCTTCACAAGTACTGCTCCATCATACCACATGTGTAGGGCACAGCGGTGTCACGCAGTTCTACACCTGGCGTGCCTTGGAGAACGAAGTCACACAGGGGAGGAACTGCTCCGCGCCCATGCACAAGAAATCGATGTGTGGCTTTCTCCGCGCCAACTCAAATGGGAACCATGTGACGGACAATGGGTAACATGGGGGTCCGCGCTGCACCGAGGAGGGATGGTCCATGTCCCTGCATGGCGCATGTGTTTCAATCTGGTTGTGAAAAGGTTCCTGAAGTCTTCCACCAATCTTCAGAAGATTCTGAAAATGGCCAGGAAACTGTGCATGCACTTCATCCATTCCTACAAAGCCAGGAACACCTCCTCAAATTGCAGTGGCAGAACGGCCTCCCCCAACACACTCTGATATCGATTTTTTTCCACCTGTGGAAATTTTCCAGCCTGCACATGTTGGACCGACTGAATGAACAGAGAAAGACCATTAACGATTTTTGTGATGATCCAGGTGGAGAGGAGTACTCCCCTGTGTAACTTTGATGCCAGCCAGTGGCAGCTCATGCGTGACACCTGCCGTTTGTTGAAGCCCTTTGAGGAGCGACGTTATATGTCAGTCGCCAGGAACTACGGGGTGAATAAACATCATTCCACTGCTTCATGTCCTGGAACAGATGCTGAAAAATCTGTCTGGCAGGGACTGGAGACGTGGCAACTACACTCGGGCCACATGAGTCCCGGGGGGACTGAAATGGAGGAGGAGGAGGAGGCATTGGAGCAGAAGCATTTTCTGGTGAAATGAGTGGATTTTCTACCCAGGTGACAAAGAGGAGGAGCAGAGCAGCTGGAGAAGGTAGATGGAGATGAGGAAGACGAGGCAGATGACCTGCAAGCACCGTGGCAGTATGCAGTTGAGATGGAGGCAGGGAGCCCCTCGGAGTCACTTGTGCAGATGGCCTGCAACATGCTGATTTGCCTGGCTAGTGACAGCCGAATAGTCAGCATCTGGCAGAGGGATGACTTCTGGTTCTCCACCCTATTGAACCCTCGCTACCGGTCCAATATGGAGCATTTTTCCCCGCTGCTGAGAGGAGGACAAACTCAATTTCTATAGGGAAATCCTCCATAGTCAGTGGCCGCTGCCTATGTGCGGCATCGTCCCCCCTCTGCTAGGTCTGACCAGGGGGGTTTTTCAGCGCTCACGACTACTGCCGCGGCTGCTAGGGGAAGGGGGGGGGTAGGGGCAGTACCAGCTCCATCAGCACAACCTAAGTCTGGAGTCACTATGACAGCTTCCTTTACCCGCCTATGAGGAGGGCAGTCGCCAGCAGCATCAGCAGGACCTGGAGCAGACCCTGAACCAAAAGGTGAAGGCCTACTTGGACAGGACTCGCCACCCCAGTTAGAAATCCGCTGGACTACTGGGCAGCCAAACTGGGGTGTGTGGCCGCAACTTGCCGAGTTTACAGTGGGGAAGCTGTCCTGCCCGGGCCCGTTGTGGCATCAGAGCGGGTGTTCAGTGCGGCGGGGGCCATGTTTTCCCAAGGAGAACCCGCTTGTCCCCCGGGAAATGTGGAACGACTGACCTTTGTCAAGATGAATCAGGCGGGATCGGCCAGGATTTCCACACATCAATGCCTTAGGCGTCAGACTACATCCGCCATGACGCCTCACCCAAACTGTGAGAAATGAGTCTGGGTTCGAACTACCTGCCTCAGCCACTATTCTGATGCCGCCACCCACCTGATGCCCCACATCTGCTGACAGTTTCTCCATCTGCCAACAACCATCTTTACCAGGGACTGGTATTGCCACCCACCTCCACACTCTGTCATTGTGCCACTTTATGACCTCATGCTGCTGCTGCTGTTGCTGGTGCCGTGAAATCCACACTGTGTCATTGTGCCACTCTCTGACCTCATGCTGTTGCTCCTGCCGCCGTCACCTCCACTCTCTGTCATTGTGCCACTCTGTGGCCTACTCCACTTTTTGCCACCTCCAGAATGTCATTGTGCCACTGTCTGACCTCATGCTGCTGCCACCGTCACCTCCACTCTCTGTCATTGTGCCACTCCGTGGCCTACTACTGTTTTGTCACCTCCAGAATGTCATTGTGCCACTGCCTGACCTCTGCTGCTGCTGCCGTGAACTCCACACTGTGTCATTGTGCCATTCTGTGGCCTACTCCTCTTTTTGCCACCTCCAGAATGTCATTGTGCCACTGCCTGACCTCATCTGCGCTTTCCGTGACCTCCCACTGGTATTGTCAACTCTGTGGTCTACTCCTGTTTTTTCCACCTCCAAATTTCATTGTGCCACTGTCCCGACCTCATGCGCTGCCACCGTCACCTCCACTCTCTGTCATTGTGCCACTCTGTGGGCCCACTACTGTTTTTGCCGCCTCCAGAAGTCATTGTGCCACTCTCTTACCTCATGCTGCTGCTGCCGTGACCTACACACTGTGTCATTGTGCACTCTGTAGCCTACTCCTGTTTTTGCCACCTCCAGAATGTCATTGTGCCACTGTCTGACCTCAGGGTGCGCTGTGGCTGCTGCCGTTTAAAACCCCCACACTGTGTCATTGTGCCACTCTGTGGCCTACTCCTGTTTTGCCACCTCCAGAATCCATTGTGCCACTCTCTGACCTCATGCTGCTGTGGCTGCCGCCACATCACTCCACACTCTGTCACTAAAGTTTCCACCTGACTCTCAGCTTGTTTTTTTCCAGCTGTCGCTGGCATGACTTTATCAGGGCCCCATTCCTGCTTCAGTTTTTTGGTCTTTTGCCCTCTTAATGCCCATGGAAGTTATAGTGAAGCGATTCTAAGAGCGGCGGCAGTCATGTGCGTGTCATACTAAAACACAACATTGTATGAAGACCAAACCAAGCTCCCTTTGCATATTTAAGCAAGGCACAACGTTCTACAACACCCTGCAGGCTCTGTTCAGCCTGGAAATAGCTGTTTTTTAATGCGATTCGTCCCGAAGTAATCCGGACCGAATTTAATTTTGTCGGGAAATTCGGCGAAATGACCGAATTAAATTTTTGAGAAATTCGCCCTTCTCTACAGTAGATATAATGTAGTTTTAATACATATAGGTAGTAAGTGTTTCTCCCATTGTAACAACTGATTGCAGAGGAACCTTCTCATCATTGGAGGAAGCAGATACAAAATGTGGGATGTCAAAAGTGGAAATTCCCTTTAATCATATGCTTTTTCATTAAGAGAATCTGATAGCATGTCTTTATTTAAAGTAACACAGATATAAAGTGTATTTTTAGCTGATGAAAATAGCTTACATTGCAGTTTGAATATTCAGCTATAATATACAGTACTCTACTTACTTTACCTAAATCCGTCTTTTTTTTAGTTTGTTTGCTTTTGAATCTATAGATATTTTCTCAGTGCCAAGAAAAAGTAGGCTAGAGGGTGAAATAATTTTCTCAAATATTCCATATCCTGCTGGGATAAAGAAATGAAAGTTCTGGACTGGTCTATCAAAGAAATTCTATTTACTGTGTGTTACTACCTGCATATGTAGGAGCACTCTGCACAATTGCAGAAGTAGAGACACATATACACTTGTTGGGTTTGCCTTTAAGTTAAAACGGTTTATGTATGTGTAATTGCAAGGTAAATATAATTTTTAAAGAACTTGTGCTGAATCTGCATCTGTGTTCGTCTTCTAAGATGTGTAGGGATACAGATGTTAGTCTAATTGGGCCATGTGTTTTAAATTAGTCAAGTGTGTTTTAATGTAAAGAATAAGTTGGAATTGCAAGAAACTACTTGTGGTTTAAATTTTACAGAAAAATATTAAAAATATGAAGGACCTGGTGATGAGGGAAACAAAACCAAAGGATGTATAGTTATGAATAAATGTCTCCAGCAATTTCTCTTAAAATAACAAAATCATCATTAAAGACATTCAATTAGAAGTTTTCATCTATGAAGTAATAAAACGTCTAAATGGGCATTTCTAGTTCTAGTTATGTTAGCCTTTACAGTCCCACATGGGTTATCATGAATCTGAAATTTGCCTGGTGAAATATTCCAGGCCCAGTCACTTCTGCATAGACATACTTCCCCTTCAGCAATCTGCAAAAGATGGGTGACACCAGTTTCTGTGTAATCAGTAATGGTGGACATAATGGGGTTATCGTCAGCCTTCCTTGAAATAGATACAATCAAGAAATGGTTTAATTTAACTTTGACATGTTTAGGAAGATTAACCCCTTAACAACCACTGCCCGTCTTTTGACAGCAGGTAGTGCAGGTCGTTCTTCTGCAGCGGCATCAAAAGATGTTGCTGCAGAGAGAGGGGTGCCGCAGCTGTGCTAGGAACAGAGCTGTAATTAACAGCTTTGTTCCTACAGCAGCCTCTCTAAGCCACGGGAAGCAGGGGAAACCTCCGATCCACCGCATTTAACCCTTTGATTGTCGCAGTCCGTGACTGCAGCATAATCAAAGGACATTCCCCTGCTCTATCTGGTAATCTTGACTCCTGGTGACCCTATGAGGCCTGGGAATTTCTGTATAGTCAGCCCTGGGGACCATTTGCTATGTTTTTAACCAGGTGTACTCCAATATTAGGCGCACTTTCAATGTGCCTTAGACTGCGAGTGGAGGGGGGGGGGTTGGAGTTGCGTCGCACTACAACCGTACAAAGCTACACATTTATAGCTTTAGTATGGCAAATCCATGCACATTACTGCTAGAACAGGTGGACCACTTTAAAAGTTGTTTACATGAGCCAGAAGTGTCGCTTTGCAGCTAGAAAGCGCTAAATCTATGACCCGCAGTAGAACAGGTTCATAGATTCAGGCACATTCTGCGTTACTAATCTGCGCAAAAAAACAGTGCCTGGGCACCAGAAATCATACATGTCACCCCTAGAGTCTATCTAGGAACCCTGCTCTCAAGGTACACTGTCTGCTGCCCTGACTATTGCCTGTGTCAGTATGACACAGATTGTAATTAGAGATAAGCAAATTGATTCTAATGAAGAGGAATTTGTTTAGAATTTCAGGAAAAATTCGATTCTGAAAGAAGCCGAAGTTCATGGTGATTCGTGGTAATGAATCTAACATGGCTGCGGGCACATGGCCTGACATGGGGCAACGAATTGTGGGAGGAAGAAAGGAATGCCCTCAATGACATGTGCAGACAGTCAGCCAATCAGCAGACAGCCAGCTTCTGTGATGTCACAGCCCTATAAATGTTAAATTCTGCCACTTGTCACTGTGTCTTGTATGCACAAGCACTAGATTGCACTGACACTGTGCAAAAGACTTCCGAATTTCAAGTTACTGGGGTGAAATACCTTTCAAATACAGAGGTGTGTGTCATATACACACCTGTTCCTGAACTAGCATTTTTTATTTTGGGATATTGCTATCTGTGGCAAAGAGTTATTTTTTTAAACTTATTGTGGTGATTCTGTTAAACACTGATACATGAAGAGCCCCCCCCCCCCCACACACACACACACACCCGAAAGACTGGAGTGGGTGTCGGCAGTAATTTTGCATTGATGTCACTGATCATTTTGCCCTTCCTTTGATCCATCAGTGTCCACTTTCAATCAGCGAATAATCCATCAGTATTTCTAACAAGAGTTGATCCAAAAATGAGATAACAAGTAAATGGAATATTTGCATGCCTTCTATGTTTTGTAACCTCTCCTGTTTTTGGCTACCTAATCATCCGACAATCCTGATGCAAATAAAGGACCATGTCATACTGGCCTTACGACTTATCTGAAGACACAATCGGTTGTGTTTCTCCTTTTCATTCCTTCTGACAGATTAAAAGAAGGGGAAAACCAAACATAGTGGCAACATCATTGAGTGGTGGAGGGTGGAAACAGCATTAGGAAACCAGAGAGTGGTCAGTTGGCAGCAGCATGAGTAGTTTACAGAGTGGCACAATGACAGATTGTGGAGGTGGCAGCAGCATGAGTAGGCCACAGAGTGGCATGATGACAGATTTTGGAGGTGGCAGCAACATGATTAGGCCACAGATTGGCATAATTACACAGTGTGGAGGTGGCGGAAGCAAAAGCAGCAGCAGCAACAGGCCGGAGAGTGGCACAATGACATAATTGTGAGGTGGCAGCAGCTAGGCGACACAATGAGGAGTTGGCAGCAGCAGCATCAAGCCAGAGAGTGACATGGTGACATAGGCTGGAGGTGACAGCGGCACTTATCTGCCCAGATAACTGCCCAGATAAGTGAAGTGTGAAGCGATTCTAAGAGCAGCGCCAGTAGTCTGCAAGTCATACTAAATCACAGCATTATTTCAATACCAAACCATGCTCCCTATGCATATTTCTGCATGGCACAATGTTCTACAACATCATACAGGCTCTCTGCGACCTCATGTATAAAAACTATCTAGGTCTAAGACTATCTTTGTTGTCTATAGCAACTGATCAGAGCTCCCCTTTCATTTTTTAGAACAGTATATGAAATGAAAGGGGAGCTCTTATTGGTTGCTATGGGCAACAAAGAAAGTCTTACACCTAGACAGTTTTCATACAAGAGGCCCTTTGTAGTGAAGATTTTAACCTTGTACCCCACACTCTAAATAGGAGAAAAGTTTTAAGTCCAAATAATTGTTGAGAGACCAACAGGGAGATTTAGGGGCCGTTCACACGGCCGATTTGGGCACTGATTTACGCCATACTGCGCGCCGTATTTGCACTGCAGTATGGCTGAAATCCGTCCCTGTCATTACGGTAATCCACAGTTCTCACAGAGAACTATGGATTCCGTCTCCTCTCCCCGCTCGGCGAATACGCCGGGCGGGGAGAAAGTGACATGTCAATTATTTACAGCGTGTACGCGCCGTGAATAATGACTGTCTATGGGGCCGGTGAGCTGCCGTCCCCCCGCCCCGTCCCCGCTGCACGGCAGCCGCGTAATTGCGGGACGAAATCCGTCCCCGCAATTACGCTGGCAATAAGCCGTGTGAACCGTGCCTTAATGAAACAAAATCCAACAACAGTGGAGGGTTTACACCATCAAAAATGTCAGTGTCTCTATAATGTGTCACGTGGCCTTGAGCATTAAGTACAGCTTGATAACGACGTCTCATGCTGTTCACAAGTCGAGTTATTGACTGCTGAGGCATGGTATCCCACTCATCTTGGAGTGTGCCCCTCAAGGGTACAGAGTTAAGAGCTTCTACACGGCGACTCAGCTGATCCCACAGGTTTTCTAGAAGATTCAGGTCTGGAGAAAGTGCAGGTCACTCCATTTGAGGTACCCCAGTCTCCAACAGCCGTTCCCTAATGATGTGACCTCAATGAGATGGAGCATTGTCATCCATGAAGATGAAATTAGCCCTGTGTTGTACATGCAGAGGCACAACCAGGTTCGGTCTGCCCATAGGGCAACCCGGGTATTTGCCCGGCAGGCCGCTGGGGTCCGGGCCGCAGGGCCGGCTCGGATCGCCGATGAGGGGGCTGGTGTTCCCCCCCGGGCGGGCCCCGAATGCCGGCGCTGGTCTGTGGCGCAGATACAGGAGCCGCAGTGGTCGCATATGCGACCGGACTCCTGTTCCAAGTGCCAACAGGCCCCTCTCGCCACACGGCTGCATGGCCGGGTCACAGACCCAGGCATGCAGCCATCACGGTCGCCACCTGCACCGCGCGGTGCAAGTAGCGGCTGAGGCTGAACAGCTGGGATCTTCTGATCCCCACTGTTCAGCTCCCAGGAGGCCGCGGGGCAGGTGCGCAATGTGATGATGTCATCGCGCCCCTGCTCCGCGGCCTGCACTCAGCGGCCTCCGGTCGAGGAGAGAAGAGGAAGCAAAGACATCAGGTGAGTATTATTTTTATTTTTTTAACTACTTACTAGCCCTGCCTGCCTAGCTATGTACTAGCCCTGCCTGCTTAGCTATATACTAGCCCTGCCTGCCTATAAGTGGCCCTGCCTGCCTAGCTATATACTAGCCCTGCCTGCCTATAACTGGCCCTGCCTGCCTAGCTATATACTAGCCCTGCCTGCCAATATACTGGTCCTGCCTGCCTAGCTATATACTAGCCCTTCCTGCCAACATACCGGTCCTGCCTGCCTTTCTATATACCAGCCCTGCCTGCCAACATAGTGTCCCTGCCTGCCTATAAGTGGCCCTGCCTGCCTAGCTATATACTAGCCCTGCCTGCCAATATACTGGTCCTGCCTGCCTATATACTAGCCCTGCCTGCCAATATACTGGTCCTGCCTGCCTAGCTATATACTAGCCCTGCCTTCCTATAAGTGGCCCTGCCTGCCTAGCTATATACTAGCCATGCCTACCAAAATACAGGTCCTGCCTGCCTAGTTATATTCTAGCCCTGCCTGCCAATATACTGGTCCTGCCTGTCTAGCTATATACTAGCCCTGCCTGCCAATATACTGGTCCTGCCTGCCTAGCTATATACTAGCCCTGCCTGCCTATAAGTGGCCCTGCCTGCCTAGCTATATACTAGCCCTGCCTGCCTATAAGTGGCCCTGCCTGCCTAGCTATATACTAGCCCTGCCTACCAATATACTGGCCCTGCCTGCCTAGCTATATACTAGCCTGCCTTACAATTACTGGTCCTGCCGGCCTAGCTATATACTAGCCCTGCCTGCCAATATACTGGTCCTGCCTGTCTAGCTATATACTAGCCCTGCCTACCAATATACTGGTCCTGCCTGCCTAGCTATATACTTGCCCTGACTGCTTATAAGTGGCCCTGCCTGCCTAGTTATATACTAGCCCTGCCTTCCCTATAAGTGGCCCTGCCTGCCTAGCTATTTTACTAGCCCTGCCTACCAATATACTGGCCCTGCCTGCCTAGCTATATACTAGCCCTGCCTACCAATATACTGGTCCTGCCTGCCTAGTTATATACTAGCCCTGCCTCCCAATATACTGATCCTGCCTGTCTAGCTATATACCAGCCCTGCCTGCCAATATTCTGGTCCTGCCTGCCTAGCTATATACTAACCCTGCCTGCCTATAAGTGGTCCGGCCTGCCTAGTTATATACTAGCCCTGCCTGCCAATATACTGGTTCTGCCTGTCTAGCTATATACCCGCCCTGCCTTCCAATATACTGGTCCTGCCTGCCTAGCTATATACTAGCCCTGCCTGCCAATATACTGGTCCTGCCTGCCTAGCTATATACTAGCCCTGCCTGCCTATAAGTGGCCCTGCCTGCCTAGCTATATACTAGCCCTGCCTACCAATATACTGGCCCTGCCTGCCTAGTTATATACTAGCCCTGCCTACCAATATACTGGTCCTGCCTGCCTAGTTATATACTAGCCCTGCCTACCAATATACTGGTTCTGCCTGTCTAGCTATATACTAGCCCTGCCTGCCAATATACTGGTCCTGCCTGCCTAGCTATATACTAGCCCTGACTGCTTATAAGTGGCCCTGCCTGCCTAGCTATATACGAGCCCTGCCTACCTATAAGTGGCCCAGCCTGCTTGGCTATATACTAGCCATGCCTACCAATATTTACTGGTCACCTGCCAATGTCCTTGCCTTATTATACTAACCCTGCCTACCAATATACTGATCCTGCCTGTCTAGCTATATACCAGCCCTGCCTGCCAATATACTGGCCCTGCCTGCCTAGCTATATACTAGCCCTGCCTGCCAACATATTTTCCCTGCCTGCCTATAAGTGGCCCTGCCTGCCTAGCTATATACTAGCCCTGCCTGCCAATATACTGGTCCTGACTGCCTAGCTATATACTAGCCCTGCCTGCCAACATACTGGTCCTACCTGCCTAGCTATATACTAGCCCTGCCTTCCTATAAGTGGCCCTGCCTGCCTAGCTATATACTAGCCATGCCTACCAATATACTGGTCCTGCCTGCCTAGATATATACTAGCCCTGCCTGCCAATATACTGGTCCTGCCTGTCTAGCTATATACTAGCCCTGCCTTCCAATATAATGCTCCTGCCTGCCTAGCCATATACTAGCCCTGCCTGCCTATAAGTGGCCCTGCCTGCCTAGCTATATACTAGCCCTGCCTGCCTATAAGTGGCCCTGCCTGCCTAGCTATATACTAGCCGTGCCTACCCATATACTGGCCCTGCCTGCCAAGCTATATACTAGCCCTGCCTACCAATATACTGGTCCTGCCTGCCTAGTTATATACTAGCCCTGCCTGCCAATATACTTGTCCTGCCTGTCTAGCTATATACTAGCCCTGCCTGCCAATATACTGGTCCTGCCTGCCTAGCTATATACTAGCCCTGACTGCTTATAAGTGGCCCTGCCTGCCTAGTTATATACTAGCCCTGCCTACCTATAAGTGGCCCTGCCTGCCTAGCTATATACTAGCCCTGCCTACCAATATACTGGCCCTGCCTGCCTAGCTATATACTAGCCCTGCCTACCAATATACTGGTCCTGCCTGCCTAGTTATATACTAGCCCTGCCTACCAATATACTGGTCCTGCCTGTCTAGCTATATACTAGCCCTGCCTGCCAATATACTGGTCCTGCCTGCCTAGCTATATACTAGCCCTGACTGCTTATAAGTGGCCCTGCATGCCTAGCTATATACTAGCCCTGCTTACCTATAAGTGGCCCTGCCTGCCTAGCTATATACTAGCCCTGCCTACCAATATACTGGCCCTGCCTGCTTAGCTATATACTAGCCCTGCCTACCAATATACTGGTCCTGCCTGCCTAGTTATATACTAACCCTGCCTACCAATATACTGATCCTGCCTGTCTAGCTATATACCAGCCCTGCCTGCCAATATACTGGTCCTGCCTGCCTAGCTATATACTAGCCCTGCCTGCCAACATATTGTCCCTGCCTGCCTATAAGTGGCCCTGCCTGCCTAGCTATATACTAGCCCTGCCTGCCAATATACTGGTCCTGCCTGCCTAGCTATATACTAGCCCTGCCTGCCAACATACTGGTCCTACCTGCCTAGCTATATACTAGCCCTGCCTTCCTATAAGTGGCCCTGCCTGCCTAGCTATATACTAGCCATGCTACCAATATACTGGTCCTGCCTGCCTAGTTATATACTAGCCCTGCCTGCCAATATATTGGCCTGCCTGTCTAGCTATATACTAGCCCTGCCTGCCATTAACTGGTCCTGCCTGCCTAGCTATATACTAGCCCTGCCTGCCTATAAGTGGCCCTGCCTGCCTAGGTTATATACTAGCCCTGCTACCTATAAGGGGCCCCTGCCTGCCTAGCTATATACTAGCCTGCCTACCAATATTACTGGCCCTGCCTGCCTAGCTATATACTAGCCCTGCCTCCCAAATTTATACTGGTCCTGCCTGCCTAGTTATAACTAGCCCTGCCTACCAATATACTGGTCCTGCCTGCCTAGTTATATACTAGCCCTGCCTACCTATAAGTGGGCCTGCCTGCCTAGCTATATACTAGCCCTGCCTACCAATATACTGGCCCTGCCTGCCTAGCTATATACTAGCCCTGCCTTCCAATATACTGGTCCTGCCTGCCTAGTTATATACTAACCCTGCCTACCAATATACTGGTCCTGCCTGCCTAGCTATATACTAACCCTGCCTGCCTATAAGTGGTCCTTCCTGCCTAGTGATATACTAGCCCTTCCTGCCAATATACCGGTCCTGCCTGTCTATCTATATACTAGCCATTAAGGCAAATATACTGGTCCTGCCTGCCTAGCTATATACTAGCCCTGCCTGCCTATAAGTGGCCCTGTCTGCCTAGCTATATACTAGCCCTGCCTGCCTATAAGTGGCCCTGCCTGCCTAGTATATACTACCCCTGCCTACCAATATACTGCTCCTGCCTGCCTAGCTATATACTAGCCCTGCCTACCAATCTCCTGTTCCTGCCTGCCTTGTTAGATACTAGCCCTGCCTACCCATAGACTGATCCTGCCTGTCAAGCTATATACTAGCCCTGCCTACCAATATACTGGTCCTGCCTGCCTAGCTATATACTAACCCTGCCTGCCTATAAGTGGGCCTGCCTGCCTAGCTATATACTAGCCCTGCCTGCCTATAAGTGGCCCTGCCTGCCAAGCTATATACTAGCCCTGCCTGCCAATATACTGGTCCTGCCTGCCTAGCTATATACTAGCCCTGCCTGCCAATATACTGCTCCTGCCTGCCTAGCTATATACTAGCCCTGCCTGCCTATAAGTGGTCCTGCCTGCCTAGCTATATACTAGCCCTGCCTACCAATTTACTGGTCCTGCCTGCCTAGTTATATACTAGCCCTGCCTGCCAATATACTGGTCCTGCCTGCCTAGCTATATACTAGCCCTGCCTGCCAATATACTGGTCCTGCCTGCCTAGCTATATACTAGCCCTGCCTGCCAATATACTGGGCAGGCATGCCTAGCTATATACTAGCTCTGCCTGCCAATATACTGGGACGGCCGGCCTAGCTATATACTAGCCCTGCCCGCCAATATACTGGTCCCGCCTGCCTAGCTATATACTATCCCTGCCTGCCAATATACTGGTCCTGGGTGCCTAGCTATAGTCGTGCCCTGCCTGCCAATATACTGGGTCTGCCTGCCTAGCTATATACTAGCCCTGCCTGCCAATATACTGGCCCTGCCTGCCTATATACTAGCCCTGCCTGCCTATATACTGACCTGCCTGGCTATATACTGGCCCTGCCAGCCTATATACTGTCCTGCCTGGCTATATACTAGCCCTGCCTGCCTAAATACTAGCCCTGCCTGCCTATATACTAGTCCTGCCTGGCTATATACTGGCCCTGCCTGGCTAATTACTGGCCCTGCCTGGCTAATTACTGGCCCTGTCTTGCTAATTACTGGCCCTGTCTACATACTGCCCCTGGCTGCTAATTACTGGCCCTACCTGGCTAATTACTAGGGAAAGCCCCAGCTACCTTGCTAGTTACTGGGGGCTGTCCTATCTACCTGGCTAACTACAGCGGTAGGCTCTGTCCACCTGCCATATTAATGGAGGAAAGCCCTGATTACCTGCCTAACGGGGGTCTACCTATTTACATGCCACTTATCTGACATTTTTTTAATTTCTAATTTTTAGGGTCTAACATACGCTGTTTGGGGTACAATTACTAACTTTTTACTGTGTGGGGCAGCAAAGGGGGCACTATTACTATTTGGGGCTCTATGGATAGGGAGCTTGTACAGATTTGGGAATTGATAAGTAAGTCATGGAAAAGAGAGAAGTCTAAGATATATTTTTGGTAAATTCTACAGGGACGAGTAGTGGCCAGGAGAAGATGACATTGCATACTGTACCGGACAAGGAAAAAATGGAAAGGAACGACTCATCAGGGAAGAAATAATGGTGGTTTGGGCCAGATGGAGAAGAAAAGGAAAAGAGAACAACTCCCATCAGAGATGACGTCTCCTGTGAGTCCCTGCTGTCGGGTCATTTTACTTCTGTGTTGAATCAGTGCTGTATTCATGTGATGGTGACCTGACTACTGGTGATGTGATTGGTGGGGTTGTAGGTTATGCTTGTGTGTAGGGGGCTTTCACACGGAGCGGTTTTTGGTGCATTTTTTGATGCTTTTTTTTGTGCAGAAATGTTCAGCATTAACTGCTCTGCCTTTCTGCACAAAAACGCACCAAAAACACATCAAAAACGCACCAAAAATGCTCCATGTGAAAGCACCTTTATAGTGTAGTTTATTTTAGAAAGTGGCGAGTTGCGAGTACAAGTGAAATTTTTTTAAGCGGATATTGTATGTGGGCTGGTGGTGGCTTAGTGCCAGGGCTGATTTTTATTCCCAGTCAGGCCCTGGGCACAACGACTGGATTTGTGATGTTATTCAAGTAGTAGAGGCGTGTCACAAAGTGCAGGACAGTTCTGTATTGATTAGACACACCTAACTACACTCTAAGGGTATATTCATATTCCGTGGCAACTTCTATATGAGAGCATCCTGCTTGAAGCCTTGCAATTGCGAGATACTGTTGATCAATTGTAAGGTGTTGTCTTGGTCTCATGATGTCAAAATGTGAACAGCACGATGAAAAGGACTGTTTCCTTATTCAAATTGATCCCCTTAATTTATTGGACGATTCGGGGACCAAACACGTTTTGTGAATTTTGCCATTAAGCTTCTTAATAGAGATCAGCAAGTTGTGCAAAAAATACTGAAACATTGAACAGTTTGACTTGTGCATTCTATATTCCAAAGTGAGATAAGTTGCTACCAGACAGCATGGGTTCTGCTTATCTAAGTAGAAACAAAGGAGTGAGTAAAATTGGATTGTTTCTGAAAAGATTGTTTTATTAATGTACTGTATATACACTGCTAACTACATAACAGTTAACACACACAACCCATGCCTATTTGTAAAGCAGCATACAATTGATTTAGATGTAAAAACATGCACCAGTAAACAGTAAGAGTACACTGCTGATAATATCCTGCAGCAATCTGGATAAAAAACAAATATCTACCATAATGTAAAAGCCCTCTTGAGGCGCTCTGTTCTTATATAGCACTTAAGTCATAGTTACAATTACACAGAGGGTGGTCAGCAGATGTGGACAGTGTATAGAATCTATTAGAAGCCACAGCAATAAAAAGGAAATCTTTGCCTATATCTTGGTGTAGAAATAAGAAAAAGTTGGAAAAATTAGACCATTAAAGAACACATTTACAGAAGAAGAAACATGTAGGCTGTGAAACATTTAGCTTTTTCTTATTTAACTTAGGCCTTAATGATTTTTAAGCATAGTTGCCAACTTTTGAAAATGAAAAAGCAGGAGATGTTAGTGGGCGGCGCGCGTAGCGCGGCGCGGCAAAAATTTGCATGGACACGCCCATCTTGTCGGTATGCCACGCCCCTTCAAAAAGCCACACCCACTCCACCTAACTGCATAACGGCTTTGGAAGAAAGCCAGGTAGATGCCCTTATAGCCAGGTAGTAACCCCCCATAAGCAGGTAGTGCCCCTTACAGGCAGGTAGATGCCCCCTTGTAGCCAAGTAGATGCCCCCTCTGTAGCCAGGTAGGTGCCCCCATTTGTTGCCAGGTAGTGCCCCCATTGTTGCCAGGTAGTGCCCCCATTGTTGCCAGGTAGTGCCCCCATTGTTTGCCAGGTAGATGCCCCCTCTGTTGCCAGGTAGATGCCCCCTTGTTGCCAGGTAGTGCCCCATTGTTGCCAGGTAGATGCCCCCTCTGTTGCCAGGTAGATGTCCCCATTGTTGCCAGGTAGTGCCCCTCTGTTGCCAGGTAGTGCCCCTCTGTTGCCAGGTAGTGCCCCCATTGTTGCCAGGTAGTGCCCCCTCTGTTGCCAGGTAGATGTCCCCTCTGTTGCCAGGTAGTGCCCCCATTGTTGCCAGGTAGTGCCCCCATTGTTGCCAGGTAGATGTCCCCTCTGTTGCCAGGTAGATGTCCCCTCTGTTGCCAGGTAGTGCCCCCATTGTTGCCAGGTAGTGCCCCCATTGTTGCCAGGTAGATGTCCCCTCTGTTGACCGCTAGTGCCCCCATTGTTGCCAGGTAGATGTCCCTCTGTTGCCAGGTAGTGCCCCATTGTTGCCAGGTAGTGCTCCCATTGTTGCCAGGTAGGCCCATTGTTGCCAGTAGATGTCCCCTCTGTTGCCAGGTAGTGCCCCCATTGTTGCCAGGCAGAGCCCCCCATATAGCTAATAAAAATAAAATAATAAAATCCACTTACCTCACCAGGCTCCTGCAGCACGGCCGCTCCGGACGATCTCCTCAGCGGCGCAGGGGGAAGTGAGAGCAGCCGCGCGTCACTCCCCTGCAGCCGCGCGTCACTTCCCCTGCGCCGCTGCCCTGGATGTGCGGCGCACACCCCGGCGCCGGACAGACCGGGGGAGGAGGCAGGAGGGAGCGATCCCTCCTGCCTCCTCCCTGCACAGCGAGACTCCGGCCGGGAGAAGCGGGCGCAGCGGGCGCTTCACCCGCCTGTAGGAGCGGCCCGGCGGCACCAGAGTAGCGCACTAGCGCTACTCTGTCGCGGCGGCCATTTAAAGGACCCCCGCCGCCTGCTGGCGGCAGGAGGAATGCCAACTCCCCCGGGAGGGCGGGAGGGCAGGAGGGGACCCCAAATAGCGGGACCCCCCCGCCAAAAATGGGAGAGTTGGCATGTATGTTTTTAAGAGGTATATTTCAGAAGTACAAACATTATGAAAATAATAAGATTTTCATACAAAATAGTCCAAAAAACATTAGATTAAAAGTACATTAGATAAACCCTGTAAAAGTGAAATGAAATCCCTTTGAAAGATAGAGTACAGAACAGGCCTTGATAGAAATGAAGAAAAGCGTAAAATGGAGTTAGAACAGACTGGTTCTGGAGAAGCGATATCTACAAAATTACTACTTTCTTTTTCTCTCAAGGTTTCAAGGCATAAATCAAGGCTTTAAAAGTTAAATTCTAAATTAATAGACAAATAGATAGACAGATAGATAGATAGATAGATAGATAGATAGATAGATAGATAGATCTACTTGTCTAAAAACAATATAGATGAGCCATGAAAAGTGTGTCACAACAGATTATTTTATTTCCCTAGCTAGAAAAAGTATGCCCTGGATAATAGAATTTTAGCCAAATAAGTTAAAAATCATAAGCTGTTTAGGGAGTGTTAAGATCACTTTAAGGATCTGCACTTTTCATGTATGTTGAGAAGAGCTCCTGTGTAAATCTATAATACTAGCCTGTAGCTGGTGTACGTGTCACCCATCCTCCATACTGTGATAAAGATATAATTTACAGAAAAATGGGACATTATTTACTTAAAATCAGAGAAAAGGCCATACTTATTGGCAGGGATATCTTATCCATTGGGCACACTAAGGCTATGTTCACACCGGTTAACTGCGGGACGTAATTACGCCCCGCAGTTACGCGGTGTGGCCGGGGGCGGGGTGGGAGCGGGGGAGGGAGCGGGGGGCCGGCACCTCGCCGGCCCATAGACAATCGTTGCTAGCGGCACGTATATGCCGCTAGAAAATGACATGTCAATTATCTCCCCCCTCGGCCTATTCGCCGAGCAGAGAGAGGAGACATAATCCATAGTTCTCTATGAGAACTGTGGAATACCGTAATGAATGGGCCGTTTTCAGCCCGTAATTTGCGCACTTCGGCGCATAATTACGGACCGAAATACGGCCCATTTTAAGCCGTGTGAACATGGCCTAAGCCATAGCCCAAGGGCACCACATGCCTAGGGGCAGCAGGTAGTATATGTATGTCCCAAGAATCCAGAGGACATGCTCTGGATTCCTGGGTCGACACTGCTTATTTAACTGTTTGTGTGTTCTTAGGACAGGCAAACAGTTAAAGAACAAGGTGAAGCAATGGAGCTCCCTGCTCTGCCAAATAGTCTTCTAGGCTGCAGACTGCCTATAAGACCTTAGAAGGATGTCCTGACATAGGCTGCCTGATGATTTGAGTGTGTTTGGCGGTGGTCAGAGACATGGCCTCATGTGGTATCATGTTAGGGTGTGGCTGGAGGCATGGCCTGATGGCTTACTGTGATGTCATGCATTTGGGGAGGGCTCCCTGCTCTGGTATGCTCCTGGGCCCATAATGCTGTAAAGTACTTACTGCTACCATGACAGGTCAAAAAATCAATTTCCAGTAGGAAGCAAAAAAAAAGTTGATCAGGTGCAGAATACTGATGAACAATTACTCCCATACCTACTATTCATGAGGGCTATGACTGCTTTGTACCATACCCCCACACAAGTGGAAAACCAGGTGACACCCGCATGCAGATGAGCACTGTACTATACAGGGAAGATGCAAAAATACTGTTAAACACAACAGTAATCATTTATTGCTAGTATTACAAATTAATAAGACATATATGGTGCCAATCATGCAGTTACGATTGGTGCACCATGCTGGCACACAGCCTATTAGTGACATCTATACCAATTGATATACAGTAACAGTCTGCCCAACAGAAAATATTAACACCCCATGCTCCTTTAGTATCACAGGATCAAACTCCATCATGTTAGTTTATTTTTAGGCCAAAATATGCAAGTACACAACCCACCTCAAAGGACCTCATTGTCTTATGGATCCCTGCACTAACTTTACAAACAATTCACATGAAAAAGAGGAATTAATTTACTTAAAATCACCGCCCACGGTCATACCTAATGTTATAGAGGCTTTGAATTGTTTTAGTGAAAAAGATATATCATTCATATGTTGTTGTTTTTTTTTACTAATTACTGTTTTATGGAATAGTACTACTGTACCTTTTTTATCATTACATTTTTAATTAATTTTGAAAATCTTCAATACAATATACAAAGGTAAACCATTGCATAAATATGTACCCCCTAGGATGTGAGAAACAAATGATAACAAAACAAAAGTAATAAAAGTAACATACATCACCACAGTCATGTTATATAAGAGGAAACAGAATAGAGTATCTATGCTATTATTTGCAGCGAGGCCAGCACAATATCTTTGATTCTCTAAATATACTCTAAATATATAATAATTCTCTGAATACGTGCTCTGTAGTTGAAAAACAATTATAAAGGTGTGTTACTCGGGTATCAAAAGAATTTTAATATGTAGAGAAGTATTGAGAGTCAATCCAGAATTCTCATTGAGATTTAGTTTTGGATACCAGTTGCGGTGGGACCACCAGATAGGATTCACATTTGAACTGATGGTTAACTCTATTGATAATTTCAGAAATATTCAAGGGGGAGGAAGATTTCTAATTTCTGGCTATTGTCATTCTTGTAGCAATGAAGATATGCTGTAATACTGTTCCAAAAGTAAGCGGGAATTCATCTAGAGAAATACCCAATAAGGCTAAAGCTGGGGATAAGACAAAGTGAAACTAGAATATCTCATGGAGAAGTAACTCAATTTGTGTCTGTCTATAAATTACAGACAACAGGACATGACCACCACATGTGGAGAAGTGTACCCATGGAGTCACACTTTCTCCAGCATCATCTAGAGTAATCTTGTGAGATATGTGCTAATTTATTAGGTGTCAAATACCAATGTAAATATATATTTTTTTACCAGTTCTAAATGATTGACACATTTTGAATATTTGGAGGAAGACATACTGTAGAGGCTTTAACCCAGGTCTTGTATAAAAATTGACAAAATAGATCTTCTTCTCACTTGAGAATATAATTGGGCTTGGTTTAATCTCTTGGCTCGGTTAATAATTTATAAATAGAAATACATTTTTCAAAACCCCTTTTATTTTGTAGAAAATTTTGAAAGGTGGAGAAAATTGAAGGTTTCTTTGGCCATACTCAATTTCTTAGTACGTGCCTAATTTACAAGTATTTAAAGAAGTTGAATCTATGTAATATTATATTGATTAAATCTGTGAATGACTTAAGAGCGTAATTTTCAAATCGATGGGAAAGATTGTTAGTTCCATGGGTGGATCATAATTGCAAAGAGAGTTGAGGGATTGAAAGTTGCAGTAAAAGGATAATGCAGTCTTCTTTGGTAGAGTAAATCCAGTTACTAGGTTTAATTTATTTAATCCCCATTTGGATCTCGTGTTTAACTGAAGGTAAAATAGGTGACATTAAGGACGGCATGTCCCACTAGGACTGTGCCATTATTTTGGTGTGTTTTGTGCCAAAAAACTGTTGACACCCTATTTTCTATATAAGTGAATTGTAGTACACAAAAACTAGGCACGTTGTATGCCAGACACAACACATTTGTATGCACCTAAAGTAGGCACATCTAACATGCTAGCAATGATATGCAATGTGTCTAAATTATGCTATGCACCTAGATTAGGCACATCAATTTTACTATGCAATGTATACCACACGCCAGATTTTTTAAAAGGTTCATTCACTCAGGCGCACTATATACTCATTTAATGCGCTTTAACACTGGCTTTGCGGTGCTTCTTTTCTGACATGTCGCCCTAAATCTTTAGTGCTAAGTGGAGTGGTACACACATTTTCTATTTGAGACCAATGATGAGAATGAGGATATGACCAAGAAGAAGTAGAGGGTATCTAAAATAGAAGTTATGTTATATAACAATAGGTTTGGGAGGGATAATCCATCATTTCTGATGTCTAGAAAGAGGCATTGATTTTACAACGTGGCGTCTTTTAATTTCATATAGGAAAAGTGATTGCAGTGTGTTAATAATTTTATTGGGAAGAATATGGGGGAGGGATTTAACTAAATATAGATATCTAGGAAGTAAAAGCATTTTGGAAATATTAATTTGAGCCATCCAAGACAAGGATAGTGGAGATAACCTATTAACTTTAGCCTATAGGGAAATAAAGAGTGATTCTCTGTTGCCCTGTATGGTTTGTGCCAAAGAAGGGAAAATATTTATACCCAAGTAATTAATATAATAGTCTGCCCACTTAAAGCCAAGATTAAATATCATATCTTTATCTGCAGAGGAAAGGTGTAATGGTAAAATAGTGGACCTGGACATATTTAGTTTGTAGTAGGAAATAGATGTGTATTGGTCCTGGTCAGGAGGTGATAGACAATTGTCACAAGTGTCACAGGCAATTAAGATATCATCTGCATAGAGACTAATCTTCTGTTCTGTCCCCCAAAGCTTTATTCCTGAGATTAAAAGTGAGTTTCTAATGAGTTCCGATAGAGGTTTCATACACAAAATGAAAATTAGAGGATAGTGAGGGCAATCCTGATAGGTACTGTTAGTTATAGAGAAAGAATTTGATAGAAAGACAGATGCCAGAACTCTCACCAAAGGGGCAGTGTAGAGTGAGATAATGGCATTACAAATAGGGCCTACAAGACCAAATTTCAGTAAAATCCCCTTAGTCTGTATTAATCATGTGGAGAATATCAAGTACTCTTCTAATGCCATTCCTTGTTTGCTGGCCCTTGACAAAGCCCACCTGGTCCTTATTAATTAAGAGTGGAAGAAAGTTATTAAGCCTGTTAGCAATAATTTTAGAAAATAATTTAATATTACAATTTAGTAAAGAAATGGGTCTATAACTGGATACTTGGTTTTGAGTTTTAATGAGTTTGGGAATGCTGTTGATAACAGCACTTAACATGTCCTTAGTGGTTGTCCCTTTGTTAACAATTTCTTTGAATACAGAAGTTAATTAGGGAGCTAAAATGTTATTTAATAATTTATAATACTCATTAGTGAACCCGTCAGAGCCCCGGGAGTTGTTCAGCTTGGAAATATTAGTGTTTTTTTTTTAACTTCTTTACTTGTGATAGGCTCATTTAGCATTGCTAATTGGTCGTTTGAAAGGGAAGGGAGATTAACTTTATGTAAGAAGATATTAATGTTATCTAGGATAATGCGGGATAGTTGGGGTCTTCTTGAAGATTATAAAGGCTATGATGATATTTTGCTAAGGCATTAGTACTCAATTGAGGTTAATAAATTTTGGAATTGTTGGAAACAGTGAGATGCAAGATTTTATTTTTCAGCTGTAGTATTTTAATTCTTCTTGCTAAAATTTAGTAGGACGGTCTCCTTGTAAGTAAAATTTCCACTTCAATCTGCTTATTTTAGCCTCAAATTGGTTTAAGTAAAGGTTCCTAAGTTTATTCCTGCAGTTGAATAACTTATCTTTAATGCATTAAATTTAAACTGTTTATCCATAGAGTGGGTTTCCTCTAGGAGATCATTTAGAACTTTTCCTCTTTTCTGACCCTGGTGTGGATCCAAGCAACAGTATTCAAAATCATAAACTTGACCAACACAACATAAGGTAATAAACACAACAATAAGTTACCTTGAAAGGAAAGCAGTATCTGGGGAAAGTCTTTGCTAAGTACCTACAAAGGAACGAAACCAATAATAAGATTTAAAATAGACTTCGACAACCGGAGAGCAAGGGGGAAGACAAAAATGAGAGGTATTATAATTGCCACATGTACCAGTCAATCACAAGCTCTTGTTTTTGACAACCGGGTTTTTTCAGACCACATAGGGGTGATAATTCTTTTGGTGATAATTTGGGAGCTTTCTTTCTTGGAAGGGCTATTAGTAGGCATGGAGATCAGACCATAGGAGAGAAGAAGGGAGTAGCACATGTTACTGTGAAGTTATCTTTGGGAATAATTAACTTTAGTGGGAACCCCCAGTAGTAGTTTATGCCGTTATCTCTCAACATTTTTGTCAAGGGGGGCAAATTCTTTCCTTTTAAGCATCGTTCCAGTGGATAGATCAGTATAGATCAAAATATTTTTGAATATGTCTGGAAGATCGGGGGCATTACGGATGGCTCTGAGGAAATCCTCTTTGAAGTGGAAAAAGTGAATCTTCACAATCTCATCTTTTGACAATAAGGGAGCAAGGTATCTAGGTTTAGGGAATCAATGTATATGATCAACTGTTAGGTGTAAGTCTGAATCCTCTTTCAGAAGAACTAGAGCCATTAGGTCAGTTAAGAATTATGGTAGTGCATCTATTTGAACCGACTCAGGAATGCCTCTCAGTCATATGTTATTGCAGTGGAAATGGTCCTCCAAGTCCAGCACCTTAGAAGACAACCTCTGGACTTCCTCTTCCAGAGCATTATTTGAATCAATCAGGAGGTTACGAGATGTGACAAATTCCGTCATTTCTCTTTCAATGTGTTCTGTTCTGGAGACTAGGGCTTGGATATCTGACTTGAAGTCTCCCATTATTTGTTTAAAGTCTCTTTGTAATCTTGCTTTGAAGGAATAGAATAAGCATTGAAGAGTTTGTTCAGTAGAGTGCAATGATTCCTGGTTCTCCATATCTAAGGATTTTGGTCTGGACAAGGCCGGATAGAGAGCGGAGAAAAGAATATGTTTTTTCACCTTCTTAAGATTAGAAATAGGAATTTTGAAAAAATTCTGTTAGCTTGGAAGGACGCAATTTATTGTTGTTCTTTTTCGATGTACCTCCCAAACTGTGGTAATGGGGAAAAAGAGTTAAGAGTAGAGAGATATTGATTGGATTTTCTCCTTTATATATTTTTTTTTCTTTTCCCTTCACTGGAGATATATGGAGATGGTTACTATATCCTATTCAATACAATTGAATTGATTATAAGAACTTTGTGATAACTTCTCCAAAGAATCTGTAAAATTTTACTTCACTGTTAGTTTGAGTAGAATGAGCAGCTAAAACTTTTCGGTGGAAATTTTTACTCTAGTGTTAGCCTACCCGGGGTGAAAACTGAAATATAGTGAACCACCGTTGCTGTGAAATATAACACAATGATGATGTGGAAAATTAGTGGTCTAAGAAAACAACTTTATAATACTGTAGAAGAGTGTGATCTCCTGCTGATGATTGTTCAAAGAGAAGCTGAGGTATGTCCTCGCTTTGAAGCTATAGTAATTTGTTTCACTGTTGGTACATATAAGAAAGTGCGTAGGGTAAGATCTATACATATTAGCAGACAATTGGTATTTTAGACTTAAAGGGGTAGTCTCACTTTATGTTGAAGATCTTGCAAAAACAAGTCACTTTGCAATATATGTCCATTAACAGTGTCTTACCCATCCCAGATATCCCCTCTTGTATCGGCTGCATCAGCTCCTCAGGTCAGTATAGCTACAGACCTGTTCAATCTCTTATGATAGGCTGCTAGCACTGGTTGCTATAGCGAAAGACCTGGCTTCTACTGCAGCCTAGTAGAAGCCAGTAAACATGCCCCTGAATTCAAAATGAAACCAAGAAAACAGGACTGAGTTATGATGAATCAGTGTAGTGAGACAACCCCTTTAAGATAGCTGGCACATCACTACCTTTAATTGTTGAAGAATTTACTCCACTCTTGGCAAGGACCTATGTAAGTTAGGAACAAAAAAGAGATTAGCAGAAAAATTCAAGAAGAAGCAATTTAGGATTCACTTCTATAAGTGTACATTAAAGTGAGGTCTTTTTCTCTTGCTGCTGATAAGACACAGGCAGACAATGTAACTACTATAAGAGTCCAACAGAAAACACCATATGAGTATTTTAGACTGTAAGGGCCATATGTATGAAAACTTTCTAGGTCTAAAATTTTCTTTCTTGACCATAGCAACCAGTCAGAGCTCCCCTTTCATTTCATATAGTGCTCTAAAAACATAAGAGGGGAGCTCTGACTGGTTGCTATGGGGAACAAAGAAAGTCTTAGACCTAGACAGTTTTCATACATGTCCCTCTAAGGTCTCTTAGTGTAAGCCCACAATCAAATGAAAATATAAGGTGAGTTCACTGAGATATATATGTCAGGAGAGGAATTTAAATAAATCTATGATCTATAATGAAGTGGTACGATATCAGCTCTGGCACCACATGGTCAAAATTTAGGCTTAGCAGTGTACCAGCGGGCAGGCCTGGAAGGCAGTTACAGTATATAAGGAAGCCAGGGTTACTCATGTTCCCTAGAGCAGACGTTGGATCCACAGAAGATTGTGTTACCTGGAGAACGCTGCCTCTGAAGGTCATGGGCTCTCCACTTCTTCTGCAGCTTCTTGCTGAAAGGCAGCAGGTGGCCGATCTGCTCCAAGAAAACTCTCAGCTTCCGGAGTGCGAAACTCACCAATTCGCCACAGGTGCTTACTCACCTACAACTGCTGCAGCTGGGTAGAGAACTTCACCGAGATGGGAACCATAAGGGGATAGTGATCAGCAGTGAACCTCTTGATGAGATCTGGGGTAAATGAGTCGGCACCACGTTTTGCAAAATGTCGACTGCGTCTGGACCCACTACTCTGGGTAGTAGGAGGTAGTAAGGGGTATAATGCTTTCAGCAAAAAACAGTAACAAGTCTGTGGCGCTAATGGCGGATTAAACAGTCAAGGAAGGCTTAAGACAAGCAATTCTGAGGCTTAGTTGGGCTGTTATAGGTAAAGTCTCTACCGAGCTCCTCAGCTAAGTGACCAGCACCATGCAGGACCAAGCCACGACCCTCATTTCTTACCTTTTTATGGTATACAATTGTATACAGTCCTGACAGAGACCAAAAGGACACTATTTTGGCCTCCATCAGGTTAATGGGAGTTTGTTCCATTGCACACTATAAGCATAGATCATAAACATAATCTGAACACCCCCTTAGATCTTGACGAAGGTATCATCCTACTATATTGGTATTCAGACCTGCCATTGGGAATTTTTGGTCCCCATACAGCCAAAGTGTCTAACCTCTTCGCGCCCTTACCAGTTCCTGCCTCTCTGTCACGTCAGAGGAGGTGCGGTGGGCCCTGACTGCCACCCAGCCCACTGTCCCTGCCTACTTGGCGTGCTGCCCTAGGCGGCAGACCCCAACTGGACGACAGCCCCTACGCTGCTAAGTGCAGGGACGTCAGGGAAACTCAAAATCCAACAGTCCGGGTCAGTCACAGTACGAGAGCGCAGTACAAAGTCGGAGGCAAAGGCGAGGTCAGGAAGCAAGCCGAGGTCAGAGATCAGGAGAGCAAATACCAACAGGAAACAAAGGAAGTAGCAAGGGGAAACCTTTCTCAGGCAAAGACTGAGAGAAGTGATGGAGTTTAAATGAGGAACCCAGAGCCCGCCCCAGAAGACGATTGGTGCGGCCTCCGGGCCCTCCTATTGGCCAGTGCGACACACCCTCTGACTTGATTAGGAGCTGAACTGTCACTCCTAAGCTCATCAGCCAGGCTTCTCCCTGGGTGTGTCGACTGACTAGAGGGATTAACCCCTACCGTGCCTTGCTGCTTCATGGTGGAAACGTGCGCCATGACACTTTCACAATATTGTGGTCCTAATTTGTTTTAAATTTAAACTAGACCCTGGACAACCGAATTAACACCCCAGCACAATACTCAATACGGTCAATACAAATACAATCTATTCTGCTCAATTAATGCCATATAGTACTCATTTACGCTTAGCCATAAAGACTACACACATTGCTCAATAAATAATACAATTTATGTATATTACTACACATGTAGCCATAACAGGGGGATGGGCAAAGGCATAACTTGAAGCTCCAGGGCCCTTATGTGCTATGTAAAATGGGGCCCTCAGCTACCTTGGGTCTTTTATAAAACTGGTGTCTTCTTACATGGCAGAAAGACTTTTGGGTCTTTGTGCCGAAGGGCCCTGTGGCAACTGCAACTTTTGTACCCATGTAGTTACGCTCCTGGGGAAGGATAAATTATCTATAATCCAGTGCCACAGAAGAACACTTGATACATTACACATTGGATATATGGATGGCTAATTTCTAAAGCAGAAAACTGACAAAGAAGGCAGACTGACAGCCTCTTATGCAGGTAGGAAGCTTTTAGTTTTGTCAGTAGTTAAACCCATCTCTATTGTACCTGCTAGAAAGTGGAGGGGGGGGGGTCAAATTAAGTAGGGGTATATGGTGGGGTATAGTTGCCTGCGCAGCCATGGCACATGCAATAACAATGGACAAGGGACCTTTTGTTCCCGAGATAGATACAGGTCCCAGTGGTGAGACCTGCACTAATCAGACATTTATACCATACCCTGCCAATATGCCATAAATGTCTCAGAGGAGAATACTCCTTCAGGTTCATTGAACTACAACCCAAATGTTTTTTTCAAGATTTGTTGGTGATCAGGTGCTTTGCTTAGGGATAGACTTGAATATGATCTGTGTGAGTGGTCTTAAACCTACTAGAAGTATAGATATAGGGCGACACGTAAGAAGGGGTCGGTTTTTATGTTATAGCGTCAAATGCACCAAAAGTTAGTAGTCCGCCTAATTTGCCAATGTATGGCGCTTTGAACGATCATGTCTGGCACACTGTGCACCGGACCCGACACTTTGTAATGCACCAAAGGCATTCTGGAGGTGTGTTGCATCACATTCATAATATTAGACACATTTCTGAATGTGGGAAGGCAAAACAAGGTGCACACCAATTTAAATGTGGTATGCCTGAGTCTGAGTAGTCGTAATGGAACTAGATTTGTCATTACGGCAAAAAATGTCCCTTATTTATCAATTTATACCAGGAAAATAATAAAAAGCAATTTATGATAATTATCAAACTATATAAAATTACATTACACATTACATATTATAAAATAAATATAAAATTATATAATATTCCAAAAATATAAAATTATCTCCTATAAAATGTATTTAAAATTAATATAATCTAAAATTAATTTTAAATTAAATAATATAAATGAATGAAACCAATACAGCATCTACAATAAATCCTGTTCTCAGTTAACTGTTTTAGCAGCAATTGTCTAATTCTGCCATTCATTTACACACGTTTGGCGCATTACTAAAGTATCATGGCGCGCCAAACACATACGCTAGGCGCATCAAACTTTAAGTGCCATTTATGAGCGCACATTCACCACTTTCATATATTCAGGCGCATTATACACTGAAAAAAAGATGTGAAAAATTGTGTTGAGGCACCAGTTTTCATACATGTCACCCAAAGTGTAGCAAAGAGTAGTTGAGTGTACATTAAAACAATTAAACCTCCTATACTCCGCCAAAACAAGCATTTAAAGTTATAGTACTTGGCCAAGAAAAAACCTTATTCAGTTGGCTATAAAATGAAGACAGATTAAAGGAGAGCTCCCATTGGAAAAGTGTTTAATAAAACTATGAACAGTCAGCATTCATGGAAGCACAGTCGTCTGCTCAGAAGTCAGCTTGAAATAATTATGTGAAGGGTGTGAAGGTTTATAAAAATAATCAAGTCTAGTAGGAAGTTTATGTTTGTAAAGGAGACACTTAGTCTAAGATAACGGATGAAAATAAATAGCTGGAGCAGCTGAGTACTGTGACTGTTTAGCCGAGCTCAGCTCATAAAATATCAGCAACCAGAAGATGAGAAACCAAGGGAGTTACATGTAAGAGCAAGGGATGAAAAGTAAAAAGATGGAGAGCAACATCTTAACATTTTCTTCTCATCTATCTCCATGAGTGTTTAGATTAATCTATTATTATTTTAGATAAATATGTAACGTGGAAATTGAATATCATGCTTTGCTTGTGACATCATCCCGAAGGCGACAGGACATCAATTAGGGGCTTTAAGAGGCTTTCCGGCAAAAGCTCACTGCAACATATTTTTACAGCTAACTGATTTTTAATATAATGTACCCTCTTGGGGTGAAATTACCTGGAAACATAAACTTCAAATTCTCATATGAGTCTCAGTGCTGTAATAAAAGCTTGATATAAAACCTCTCAGCAGCGTACTGCCCTCATAAGCTGTACTATCTGACCCATGCTATGTGTTTTTATATTATGTTTATCACCTTTCTATATAAAAAAGCAAAAAGGAAATTATGCTGATCAAATTCCTTTTTAACTTTGTAATACTGTATTTATCGTTCTTAAATGGCAGGTGAAAAATTATATGCTTTTGTGAGGGGATTGGATTAAAAAAGTAAAGGTAAAATGAAAATGTTTATTGAACTCAAAACTCAAAAAAAAGACAGATCTATGATTATGAGATAAATTATTTGGTCTCCAATTATTAGAGCTATTATGTTTTCCAGCAGTGCAGTAATATACAAAAAAAAAAAGAAAACACTGGTGTAACCAGACAATCTTATATATACTACTTGCATAATTACCCAGCTTCAAACAAATCTATTTCGTTTAACTGTTTGGTGTGTGTGTGTGTGTGTGTGTGTGTGTGTGTGTGTGTGTGTGTGTGTGGTGTGTGTGTGTGTGTGTGTGTGTGTGTGTGTGTGTGTGTGTGTGTGTGTGTGGTCAAGAACTTTGCTACTGATATGAAGCCAACATATTCCAAATATCACAAAAAGTTTTTGGCCTCAAGATACAGAAAAGGGTACGTCCACTGAAAACAATGCAATCTCAATGAGTATTCCACATGATTTATGGTCATTTTTTTACTTTGGTTTACAGTCAGAAACAAGTCCATTTCATTTCTATGTGTTCTAATGTTTGTGTGCCATTTTACACAAGATTTTTAGCCATCCCCATTGGCACCAATAGTAAATTTCCATCAATTTTCTGCGTGAAATACGATCAAAGAATAAATATGTAAGTTTATTTACGGAAAAAATTGACCGACGAAAATATGCGTATATACTATAGAATTATAACAAGCATAGCAAAATATATGCAAAGCAGTTATATAAGCTTAGAAATATGGAATGATAAACAGCAAGACAGATCAAAATCGTCCAACTGGAAAAATTGATTATATTAGTAGTGATACATAATAGAGTTGGTCCAAGTAGACCACACTTTCTAGTTTTTGAGACATAATAATGGAGAGTCTATTAATCTAAGTTCACAGTAGCACATAAAATGTATTCTGTTGTATCTTTACATAAGTAGGCTATCACCACTCTAGTGGAAAAAAGGGTATGGAATAAAACCGTTCTTACAGATGGATTGAACTTATCAATTCTAATGCAAACTTTCTATTGAGGTCAATGGGAATTGTTTACTTTTGGTTTTAGAAGCGTGGATTCTGACTTGAAATACTCGTCAGGTGGGCATAACCTTAGGCAATGTTCACACCGCTTATTGCCGACGTAATTGTGGGGACGGATTTCGCCCCGAAATTACGCCGGCAGATGTGCAAGGGGGGCGGGGGGGGGCTGGAAGCTCGCCGGCCCCATAGACATTCATTATTCACGGCGCGTATACGCCGTAAATAATGTGCATGTCAATTTCTCCCCCCTCGGCAGATTCGCCGAGCGGGGAGAAGAGACGGAATCCATAGTTCTCTATGAGAACTGTGGATTACCGTGATGACTGGGACGGATTCAAGCCGTACTGCAACGCAAATACGGCGCGCAGTACGGCTGGAATCCATCCCAGAATAAGCCATGTGAACGAGGCCTTAGAGATATTTTATTTATTTATTTAATTATACAAAAAGCATAAAATTATTAAATAGAACAGGCTTGGGACTACTAAGGAATCTCTACTGCTTGGCTGTCTCAATGAGATTGCACTAGTACCTCAGTCAGCTGGGAAATTCCAGCAGCTCACTAGTTGGCTTTGACAGATCTGGTCAGCCTAAGGATGGGCTTAGGTCATCTGGGCAGTCTCTGCTGCTTGTCTGTCTCCCTGAGATCACATTTATGCTCAGTCTTCTGGGGGGTTTCAGCAGCTTGCTGCTGAATGTGACACATCCGGTCAGCCTGGATTGTGCCTGCTGTGGAGTCTCTATTGCTTGTTTGCCTCACTGAGACTGCAGTCTTGCCTCAGTCAGCTTGGGAGCTTCAGCAGCTTGTTGTTGTCTGTGACCAGGGCTATTTCTAAGGGTGGTCGAGGCTAGCAATCGCCTGAGGAGGCGGGGCACAACTCACCGGGGGGTGGGGAGGGTCCGTAGCCGCCAGCCGGCGATTACGATCTCACTCTGTTACCATCCTTTTCTTCTCTATTACATTTATAGCGCTCAGTGAGCTCTGTATAGACACATCAGCATGCAGGGGGTACGATGTAAGGCTTTCATAATGCCCCTTGTGATGCTGGGTCTCCTAGACCTGGAACAATGTGCCGATGTAAGTGGTGTGTTGACATCACACTACTTACACCAGAGCTGGCCACGCAGAAAAGGAACATGGAGAGGTGAGTACCTTTTTTTGTTTTTATTTAAACTTTACACCAGGCTATCTTATACCTATAGGGAGCATATAACAACCTACAGAGGTAAGTCTTATAATAACCTACAGGGAGCAAATATCTACCTACAGAGGGCATATACTTATCTACAGGGGGGTATAACTACCTACAGGGGGCAAATACCTACCTACAGAGGGCATATACCTACCTTCAAGAGGCATATAACTACCTACAGAGGGCATATAACTAGTTACAGGGGACATATAATGACCTACAACCTACAGGGAGCATATTGTGTACTACAGGGAGCATATAAAAACCTACAGGAGGCATATAATGACCTACAGGGGGGATACACCTACCTACAGGGGACATATACCTACTTACAGGGGGTAAATACCTACCTACAGAGGGCATATACCTACCTACATGGGACATAAACTTACTTAGAGGGGGCATGCAACTACCTACAGGGGGCATAAACCTACCTAAAGAGGGCATATAAATCCCTACAGGAGACAAATACCTTCCTAAAGTGGGCAAATAACTACTTACAGGGGACATATATCTACCAACCAGGGGCATATAACCACCTAAAGGGGAAATATATATAACTACAGTGGGAATATATCTGTACCTACAAGGGTTATATATATCTACCTACAGGGGCATATATATCTACCTACAGGAGGTATAAATAAATATATATATATATATATATATATATATATATATATATATATATATATATATATCTTTATATATATACACTCACACATATATTCCAAAAGTGGGTGTATATATCTACCTACAAGGTACATATCTACATACTGGGGCCCTATATATCTACCTACAGAGGGCTATATCTACCTATAGGGGCCTGTATATCTACATACTGGGGGTCTTCTATACCAACCTATCGACTGGGGCCTCCATACCTACCTATCTACTTAATAGGGGACCTCGATACCTACCTATTGGGGGACCTATAAGTCTACCTACCTAAAGAGGCGCTATACACCTATGTAATCGAGGACTGTCTAACTAAAAGGTGGTTTCCCTATCTGCTTACCTGGTCTAGGGGGTGTACCTACACACTATATTGGGGGATTTAACTACCTCCTATCTGGGAGTACAAAGCAAGCCCCATATCCATTTATGGGCACTCCTACTGTTAAAGACAAAAAGGGGTCATTATTACCATTTGGGTCACTATAGATGGGGAGTTTGTATAGAGATAGGAATTGATAGGGAAGTGCTGGAAAAGTGAGGAGCCTATGATGTTTTGGCTTGCCATGCCTAAGCAAAGCACTCAACCCAAAAAAGGCGACCTCTCTTTCAAATCTCTTCCTGAGCTATTCCTAGTTCAACGGGTGCCAAACAGACGGATGACAAAACAAACCACAAACAGGAAACAGACACAACAGAAAACAAATAGAGAAGAGTTAGATTGGCCAAGGTCACACCAAGAGAACACACAGTACCGAAGGAGAAGACAGGATTGTTAACGGCAATGCCCGCCAAGTTTCAGAGCCAAAGAAATCCAAACAGCAGGGCACAAACTGAGTAGCCTGGATACCAAAGCAATCCCAAGCAGAGACTGACAGAAAGGAAGAGGTTTAAATCCCCCGTCCCAGCAAGGGATTGGCCTAGGTGTCTAACTCATTAAGCACCAAGCAGAACCCTGGCTGAGGCTGCAACAGACAGCACTTAAAGGGGATGTATCGCTTCCTCAGTTGGGATGTTCTCTTGAAGCTTGATTCTCTCATTTCCTGAAATTCAGGGGCGTTTCTTCCCCTCCCAGCTGGGCTTTTCTTAACTGAAAAGGGATGACATCATCCCCCCTTCACTGTTCATGCTGGCTCCAGTGTGTGTGTCCCCTCTCCACATGTCACTGTCCTCTCACTATGCAGTCTTATTTTTTGTAATAGCTGTTTACATACCTGCATTCAGTTTAAACAGTCTTCCATGAACTCAACATTGATCTCTCACAGCTTGTTATGGGTGTCCCTGCGACCCCCGTGTCGGGTCGCAGGCACAACCGCAACGCCGCAGCATCTCCTGCTGCGGCTGGTGCCGCTGCCCGGCGCTCGGGCTGCGGACACCCCGGCAGTGCTGTGTCCCGCTTACCTCGCCAAGCTCCTGTTTCCGTCCCGGCACTACAGGAAAATTTAAAGGGACAGCACGCAGGTGATTGATCTCACCAGGTGCCGACCCTATTTAAGCTCTGCCCCTTCCTTAGCTCATTGCCGAATCAATAGTGCCCTGTGCCTAGAGAGGAAGCGTTCCAGAGTGTCTTGTTCTGATTACCGTGTACCATACCTTCTGCCTCCATCCCTTGACCACGAACCATAGCCGCCTGTCCTGACCTTCTGCCTGTCCCCGACTACGAACCACAGCCGCCTGCACTGACCTTCTGCCTGTCTCCGACTACGAGCCTGCTTCACGATTCTGTACCGCGCAACACCTCGGCTGCCACCGCAAGCAAGTCACGCCAGGGGTAGCGACCTGGTAGTAATCCGCCGCAGCAAGTCCATCCCACTTTGCGGTGGGCTCTGGTGAAAACCGGACCTACTTAGACTCCGCTCCCTGGCGTGGCTTACACCATCGCTTGTGGTGGTCCAGAGGATCCACTACCACATCCGTTACACAGCTGGACGGTTGCTACAGTTGAATCCAGCACAGATCCATCTCCCTTCATGTTTACATAAGGCACCAACACGCAGGAGCATTAAGGCACCGGGCACAATAATGCTGTTTTCTGATTCTAGAGACAGCTGCAGTGTCAATGAGGAGCACTTAGCTGTATAGAGTGAAAAATTTCGGTCCCTTACACGCAGGAGCATTAAGGCACCGGGCATAATTCTCCTGTTTTCTGATTATAGAGACAGCTGCAGTGTCAATGAGAAGGCAGCTAAATGTATAGAGTGAAATTGTTCAAGGCCTCTAATTCTGAGTGAGAGGCAGGAACAGAACAGAATGTAAATGAGCTCTCAGCTAATGAAATGCAAGGAGGAGGGATCTGACCAGCACTGGAGAAGTTTGTTTACAGAAACAGAAGATAAGGCATACTGTGAGAACAAAACAGTTTTGCTAATGACATCCAATTACAAAGTTGCTTGTTTTCACTGTCCCCTTATTCTGAAGGCCATTTAATGAAATGATACAACCCCTTTAAGGGAGTAGTAGTGTAGTCCTGACATGTTTGTTTTGCAAATTCTACAGTGAGGAGTTGTGGCTAGGAGAAGTCTTCATGGCGGCCTGGGACAGATGGAGAAGAAAAAGGGAAAGAGGACAACTCATCAAAGAAAAGAGCAACTCTTCAGAGATGTCTCCTGTGAGTCCCTAGATGTAACTTTACTGCAGTGACTTTTGTCTGCAGAGCTTGTGTAAAACTGGTCACCACCATTGTATGGTCACTGTATTCCCATAATATTGGTTGTAGTATAATGGTTTATATTCAGTAATGTTATTTGCATTATACAACCACTTTGTGGTAGTGATATGTGGTCATGGTATTGGCAGTATTATTCAGTCACTATGTGGTGGTGATCTGTGGTCACAGTATTGGCAGTATTATTCAGTCACTATGCGGTGATATGTTCTCATGGTGTGACAGTTTTATTTGGTCACTGTGTGGTGGCGATATGTGGTCATGGTGTGGAGGTATTATTCAGTCACTATGTGGTGGTAATATGTGATCATCGTGTTGCAGTATTATATTTTCACTATGTGGTCATGGCGTGGCAGTATTATTCGGTCACTATGTGCAGGTGATATGTGGTCTTAGTGGGACATTGGTAATATTAGCTTTGGGATTCTCATTTTGTGTAGCAGTGTTTGGTAACTGCATGACTATTATTTAATAGTTTTATACGTAGAACGTTGTGTTAAAGCTTTTTGTATATTCTGGCTCTGGTCGATGATGATGCACTGTGTTGCATCCTGGCGCAATATGTTAAGGGGGGGGGATTTCTTCACCCCGCCCTGAGTGCAATTTAGCCTAGGAACGGCTTTGTCTATGACACATCTGGCCAGCCTAAAGATGGGCTTGGGTCAGCTAGGAATCACTGCTGATTGACTGTGTTACTGAATCTACAGTTGTGCCTCAATCTGTTGGGGAGTTTCAGCAGCTTGCTATTGGCTGTAACACATCTGGTGAGCTTGGAGATGGGCTTTGTCTTCTGTGCAATGTCTGCTGCTTGTCTGTCTCACTGAGTCCACAGTCTTGCCTCAGTCAGCTGGAAGTTAGAGCAGCTCATTGTTTGCTTTGACATATCTGCTCTGATTTTTTGTGATCATGTAGAGAATGATAGGTTCTACAGAGCTACAGCCTTAAACCTTCAAAATGTCTGATTTTCCGAATTTGGTGCTTAACCCCTTAAGGACCCTGGACGTATGAGGACGGCCCAGGGTCCATACGGGGCTTTGCAGGGGGATCGCTCCACGACCCCCCCGCACAGCCGCCGGGTGTTAGCGGCTAACTGCCGCTAACACCCGGCCATTACAGCGCGAACGGGCAGCGGCGCCTGCCCGCTCTGTTTAACCCGTCAGACACCGCGGCAAAGATGGCCACAGCGTCTGAATGAATTAAGATCGGTGCCCCGCACTGATCTTGACTGTGATCGGCACCGGACATGGCAGTGGAGAGCCTTGAGAAGGCTCCCGTCACTTCCATGACCTGGTTTGCCCCACTTCCGTCCGCAGACAGGAAGTGGGGAAACCGCCATCTTGGTACAGTCTAATGCATTGCCTATGCAATGCATTAGACTGTATTGACAATCGCACCACCTAGTGGTAAAGCATCTTAGGTGGCCTCAATGTTAAAGTAAAAAAAAATAAAAAATAAAGTTTTACAGTACAAAAAAAAAAGTATTAAAAGTTCAAATCACCCCCTTTCCCCATTTTACAAATAAAAACAATAAAATAAAAAAGTTACACATATTTGGTATCTCCGCGTCCGAAAAAGTCCGATCTTTAAAAATTTAACATCATTTATCCCGTGTGCTGAACACCGTAGAAGAAAAAAAATTCCAAATGCCAAAATTGTGTTTTTTGGTCATTTTATGTCATTTAAAAAATGGAATAAAAGTGAACAAAAAAGTCGCATGCATTCCAAACTGCTAGCGATAAAAAGTAATCTTCAGCCCGCAAAAAATGCCGCCTCACTGACGTCCGTAGGTGTTAGTACAAAAAAGTTATTGGTCGCACAAACTGGCGGCGCGGCGCAAGTTTCAAAAATAGAAGAAGTTTGGAATTTCTTTACGGTACCAAAACATAACGGAAAGCCTACATGTTTGGTATTGCCGGATGCATATCAACCTGTAGAATACAGATAACACATTGTATTGACCGAAGATTGAACGCCGTAAAAGCAAAACCCCCGCAAACCTGGCGAAAATTCTTTTTTTTTTTCACGATTTGTCCTACTTTGAATTTTGTTTGCGCTTTCCCAGTATATTCTATAGTATAGTGAATAACACTATTAGAACGTACATCTTGACTTGCAACTATTTAGCATATGCTTAGTTATGAAGATTCTTGTCATGTAACTGATTTAAACATGGAATTTGATGCACAATCTGCATCAGATTCCATGTCAAAATCCAATTTCAGTCCATGTCCAGGTGTCACTGTAGTTGATGCAGAATTTCTTGAATATACAGTGGGTACGAAAAGTATTCAGACCCCTTTAAATTTTTCACTCTTTCTTTCATTGCAGCCACTTGGTAAGATCCAAAAAGTTAATTTCTTTGGCTCATTAATGTACATTCTGCACCCAATCTTGAAAGAAAAAAAAAAGAAATGTAGATATTTTTGCAAATTTCTGAAAGAAAAACTGAAATATCACATGGTCTTAGCTATTTAGATCCTTTGCTCAGTATTGACTAGAAGCACCCTTTTGAGCTAGTACAGCCAGGAGTCTTCTTGGGAATGATGCAATAAGTTTTTCACACCTGAATTTGGGGATCATCTGCCATTCTTCCTCGCAGATCCTCTCCAGTTCCCTCAGGTTAGACAGTGAATGTTGGTGGACAGCCATTCTCAAGTCTCTCCAGTGATGCTCAATTGGGTTTAGGTCAGGGCTCTAGCTGGGCCAGTCACGAAAGGGCACAGAGTTGTTCTGAAGCCACTGCTTTGTTATTTTAGCTACGGGCTTAGGGTCATTGTCTTGTTGGAAGATTAACCTTCGGCCCAGTCTGAGGTCCAGAGCATTCTGGAAGAGGTTTTCATCCAGGATATCTCTGTACTTGGCTGCATTCATCTTTTGTTCAATTGCAACCAGTCATCCTGTCCCTGCAGCTGAAAAACACCCCCATGACATGATTCTGCCACCACCATGTTTCACTGTTGGGATTGTAATGGGCAGGTTATGAGCAGTGTCTGGTTTTCTCCAAACATACCGCTTAAAATTAACACCAAAAAGTTCAATCTCCATCTCATCCGACCAGAGAATCTTATTTCTCATAGTCTGGGAGTCCTATATGTGTTTTTTTGCAAACTGTATGCGGGCTTTCATATGTCTTGCACTGAGGAGAGGCTTCCATCGGCACACTCTGCCATAAAGCCCCAACTGGTGGAAGGCTGCAGTGATAGTTGACTTTGTGGAACTTTCTCCCATCTCCCTACTGCATCTCTGGAGCTCAGCCACAGTGATCTTGGGGTTCTTCTTTACCTCTCTCACCAAGGCTCTTCTCCCACGATTGCTTAGTTTGGCTGGATGGCCAGGTTGAGGAAGAGTTGTGGTCGTCCCAAACTTCTTCCATTTTAGGATTATGGAGGCCACTGTGCTCTTAGGAACCTTGAGTGCTGCAGAAATTATTTTGTAACCTTGGCCAGATCTGTGCCTTGCCACAATTCTGTCTCTGAGCTCCTTGGGCAGTTCCTTAGACCTCATGTGCTCTGACATGCACTGTGAGCTGTGAGGTCTTATATAGACAGGTGTGTGCCTTTCCTAATCAAGTCCAATCAGTTTAATTAAACACAGCTGGATTCCAATGAAGGAGTAGAACCATCTCAAGGAGGATCAGAAGGAAATGGACAGCATGTGAGTTAAATATGAGTGTCACAGCAAAAGGTCTGAATACTTTCCGTACCCACTGTATATGGAGCTCATCCGCATGACAAAATGCAGTGCAATCCACTGCTAAATGAATACACCTTTCTGTGCAGATTTTAGATGCTGATTCAGGATCGGATTTGCTGTGTCGGATAAATAAGACTTGTGAACATACCTTTAGCCTGGAAACTGCCCTGGTAACAGGAAACATGAAACAAATATAGGAAGTATGGATGCGCCTCTACAGACCTAAGCCAAGAAAAGTCTATATCACAAAAAAATTAAGAAACAAGGCAGCAATCAAAATTGTGATTAATTCACCCCCATGTGATGTTTTGTTCCACAGAGGAACCTTTCTCAAGCAAAATGAAAGTGCCAAATGCGGTGCAATTTATAACATATCAAAGTGACCACGTGATTATGGCATCATCTAAATTAATTGAAACATGAGAAATATAATATACAATGTATAAAGGACGAAGTGCAAAAATGTAATAAATTTACATGGAAAATATCAAATGCTAATATAAGAAGTGATAATACACAAGTGAATAAAAAAGTAGTCAATAATAATAATATAAACGCCTAAAAAAATTCTACAGCATAATCAAGTTGAAGGAATCAGATGTAGTCATACTTGGAAAACCACAGTGTCCTCCTTCAGACATGCATGACAGGAAGTACACAATAATAGTATAAAGTAACTAAATGAAGCAACAATGTGGTTGCTCAAAGAAACTGACACATATGCAGCATGAGATCCTATAGATTTTAATAGTTAAAACTTCTGTAGTCTTCACAAAACTTTTTTCTGCTTGTTTTTGCTGCTGGTCATTTTTGTAACATGTTGCAAAACACGACAGAGCAGGGCAGAAAATTTACTATTGAAGTCTATGTAAACTGTCGGACATTTTTTGGCATGGTTTTTGGCACGGTTTTTGGTTTGTTACGCTGAAAAACTGCCCAGGTGTTTAACAGGGTATATGAATTGTGCATACATTAAAAACTGCACAAAAACAGTCCAAAAAATGCCAAAAAAGTGTCAAAAAACTGAAAACCACCCAAAAAACTCATCGGAAACACAGCTGCTTTAGACAAAAAACTTACGTTCAAAGCAGTTTTTAAGTTTTGGTTTTCGATGATTTTTTTGTATTATGCTGTGTTGCCCTAGCCTAAAGTGTATGGAAGTCATCTTGACAACTGTCAAAGAAAGTAAATAGTTCCTTCACGTTCCAGCTAAAGAGTTACACACCAGGGAATCTTAGAGGATAACCAAACGCCTGGTGGGGTATGAGCTGCACTGTACGACCCTAGCTGAATACTACCGTACCAACAAGATCCCGAGAGGTCTTCGCTCCCATCTTCACCCTACCCCGTTCCAAAAAAAATCAAAATTTCTGCCACAAATTTGAAAGTATCCTGAATAAGTGTTCTTTCGACATCATCTTACTTGCCATCAAGTTCCATCAGGAATCAATTACTGAAACCAAGAAAGAGATTACAGCCATCAAAAAAAACCTCTCCTCTACCCTCAGTGCCAAGGAATTTGCCAATTTGAAGACCAAGACAGAGAAAGCACTTACTGAACATCATAATCTTCTGGAAAATAGAAAAAGGAATACATTTCTACGTGATACGGATGATTATATTAATAAAAGAGTGGGGCAGAATAAACAGAACAAGTACTTTAAACGTTATACAAGAACCACAATAGATTACACAAGTTCAAGTTCTGATAACGAAACTAGTTATAGCCAAAACTGGGCCTCCCCTTTTTTATCCAAGTCCAAGAGAGGTTACAGAAAAAAAGACCAACCCGGAGAGCAGGCATAAGGAGGTGCCATTCACAACCCTCCTCAGATCACCACTCGCTCACAGGTGAGACCCATTCACCTAAGGAAAATTTAGTTGTAAATATTTCTTCTCATTTATAGGGATGAGCGATTATAATCGATAAAGATGAAATCGGCACGATTTTTAGGCTGATCGGAAATTTCCGATCACGCGATATTTTAGGTGACAATCTTACAGATAATCTATTACTATCACGCCATTTTCAGCATTTCCTGTTATTTTGGCGGCCAACCAATCAGCTCCAAGGATAGAGGGGGGTGAGGAGAATTTACAAAGTCACCACTTTGTGGTGTATGGATCTCGTTTGCTGCAAAAATCACGTGCCCTCTTTTTATCTATGCTGCTGCATTTCCCGTTTGAGCTCATACTCTGTCTATCACTCTTCACAGCAGGACGTGTCTCTTAGCATTTAAACCAATAGCTGTTGTAACAGCTCTGATAGTCACTTCTAATACAAGAAACCATCCACCTACAGCTTAGAATAGAGATAGATTAGAGAATTGCACTTCTTATTTAGTTAGAGAAAGTTTCAAGGATATCTACTGGTGTGTGTGTAGCAGCGAGGCTGTGGGGGGGGGTGAGAGGTTCGGCTGCAGGAGAGACTTTTGAAACAAAGGGAGATATTTGACCTCTGCTAGCAGTTGAAATTGTCCCTGTGTTTTCCGTTCTATTGCAATCAGTGCGTGTCAGTGTTCCCAAAAACCGGCTTAACTTATCCCTATAACTTTTAAATAGTTTTACTGAAATCCGTGCGTCTCAGTTTGGCGCAAAGAGTCCAGTTGTACACATATTGTGTTCTACATATTTCCTAGTAAATTACGCTTATAGTCAGTGGTGCGAAGGTCACCATAATAATACTTCTATTTCACTCAGTGCGTCTCATTTTGTCGCTAATCGTGCATTTGTATGATAGTTTGTTGAAAACTATCAATTCCTAGTCCTACTGGGCAGTTGTAACTCTCAGGGACTGAAGAAAGAACACTGTTGATTTGGTGTTACAGTTCTTCCACCAGACCGCCTTTCACAGATATTTGATAAAAACAATTCTGTTTCTAATCCTAGTTGGCTGTTGGAAATTAGAGGGATTTAAGAATAGCTGTGATTTGCCGTCTTTCTATAAGAGACTGTCAAAAACTCTTCCATACCTTTTACATTTTTATCTTTCTGAACATGGAGCGAACTGCAGGTGGTAAGCGAGCAAAGAGGGGTGTAGGACATGGAGGTAGAGGTACGAGAGAAGGTGCTCCTTCCAGTGCTGGCGACAACACGCAAGCCAGCGGATCGTCGGTTGCAGGACCGTCAGGCCTGTCATCGCTGGGTCGGTGCCCTGTGAATCTCAGTAACGAACAGCGTCACCAATCTGTTCTTCATTGGTTAATGCAACCTGCATCCAGCAGTCTTACCTCCTCATCCTCCCAGTCACGGCCACGAATATCATCATCGTCATGTGGATCATGCGGGTTTTGAGGTCATGCTGCAGTCCAGGACAGGTATAGTCAATGTCCAGTTCAACTAAAATGGTGGTTCAAAGACTCCTTTTTCTGGCACTTTTTAATCTGTGGGTCATGCAGATTTAAGGGTCATGCTGCGGTACAGGACAGGTATAGTCAATGTCCAGTTCAACTAAAATGGTGGTTCAAAGACTACTTTCTTCTGTCACTTTTTAATCTGTGGGTCATGCAGATTTAAGGGTCATGCTGCGGTACAGGACAGGTATAGTCAATGTCCAGTTCAACTAAAAGGGTGGTTGAAAGACTCCTTTTTCCGGCACTTTTTAATCTGTGGGTCAGACAGGTTTAAGGGTCATGCTGCGGTCCAGGACAGAGATAGTCAATGTCCAGTTCAACTAAAATGATGGTTCACATAATACTGCCTTCTGGCACTTTTTAATTTGTGGGTCATGCCGGTTTAAGGGTCATGCTGGGGTACAGGACAGGGATAGTGAATAATCTGTCATTTTTTTCTGTGACTCTTGTTGCCTAATTGTCTTGCCTAAGATGTAGCACGTATCCAGTTTACTGTTGTGGGCGTTAATTCCAGCTTCTCCTCACCTGTTTGGGTGTAAGAATGAAGGTGTTGTTCCTCTCCCATTGACTTTAATGGTCATCGGCGATAATCTGTTATCGGCTATCGGATGTCGTCATGATAATTAAAGATACTGACTATCGACTCGATAACGATAGTTGACACAATCGCTCATCACTACTCGTTTACTGTCACCATCTGAATACTCTGTACTTCAAAAAGGCTTGTCTTTTTGCCCTACACCCTCTTTAAACACATTTAAGCTCGAGCAAGAATTACACCACTTTTTCAGAAGCCTCCGCCTTAAGACACATTTTGCATCTAATGTAATGACACCCAGTCCTTATGCGGCCAATATGCTCTCAATGCATCAATTGAGGTTACGTAAACCTAGCCCCTTCAATCCACCCAAGACATATCATCCCATTGAAACGTATATTTCTCTAGTTAGAATAGATATTGATCTATATCTCCAAAATACTAATGATTTATATACACATAAAAATCTCTCCAAAGAACAAATGTTGGCCATCAAGACATTTAAAGAGGATAAAAGAATTATCAAACCAGCCGATAAAGGCGGGGCAATTGTGGTAATGAATAAACATGACTACATAAATGAGATTAGGAGGCAATTGAGTGACACCACAACCTATAGTGTTTTAAGCAAGATATTCTTGATGTAAATCTAGACAAATTATTGCTAAATACACATATACCTTTTTGATTGAGGAATACCCGATCACCCCAGTATTCTATTTAATGCCAAAAATATATAAGAACCTTAAAAAACCACCAGGGAGACCTATAGTGGCATCCACTAACTCTATTTTTCCCCACTTGCCCAATATCTGGAGAAAATTCTAACTCCTTGGATTAAAACCACAAAATCATATCTAATGGACACTGGGCATTTTCTTTCTATTCTGAAAACAATTCCAGACTTACCGGATGATGCCATTTTGGTGTCTTTTGATGTATGCAGCTTAGAGATGGGCGAATCGATTCTAACGAAGTGGAATTCGTTTAGAATTTCAGAAAACTTCGGGTTCGGAACGAAGTCGAACTTTGGGGTACTTCGGGTGAACGAAGTGTGCTTTTGATTGATAAATGGCTGCGAGCACATGGCGCACATGGGGGCAAAGCACCCCTGGAGGAAGAAGGGCATAGCCTGCATGACATTGCAGAGATGAAGCCAATCAGAGACCGGCGGGATTCTGTGACGGTCACCGCACTATATAAGACCGAGCGCGCCGCTGGAGCTCACACTCCCTCACTGTACTGATAGGGAAGGTGCTGCTGCGGGTGATAGCGCTTTCTGAAGAACTGATTTTTACACAGCGATTTTTGTGGGGTGTCTCAGCTTGTCTCAGAGACTGTTCTCTGAATGTTCTATTTCTGATTTTTTGGGGTATTGGATCTGAAATCCAGTGTGTGTCCACTGCAGCTGCAAAAACAAATTTAATACCAAGTGGGATCTAAGCCAGTTTCCTGTTGTATTCATTTAAAGAAAAAAGCGTTTTTACAATACAAATACCCACTTTCATTTTTGGCGCTGAATTCTATTGCGCAATTTTACATCCAGGGGTTAATTAAGCGTTTTTTGGGGGGGGGCGGGGGTGGCTGAAAAAAAAAAACCGTTTTTTTTCAACCCCAAATATATAATTTTTTTTTTGGTGCCTAATTCCAAGAAAAGGGGCAATTACAACGAAATTTCTTGTTGTGTGGCTAAAAACAACCAAGTAAACCTACAAAGCTACAAAAAGTTTGTGGGGCTCAATCTTTGGCGAATTAACATCCAGGGGGTTTAATTAAGCGTTTTTTGCTGGTGGCTGACAAAAAAAAACCCGTCTTTTTAAAACCCCAAATATATAATTTTTTTTTGGTACCTTTTTTCACAAGCAAAGGCAAAATTACAACTGTATTCTTGTTTTTGGGGCGTAAAAACACGCAATTGTAACACCACAAAGCTACTAGTTTGTGCGGCTCAATTCGGCGCAATTTACATCCAGGGGGTTAATTAAGCGTTGTTTTTGCTGGGTGCGAAAAAAAAAAAACCCTCTTTTTAAAACCCAAAATATATTTTTTTTTTGGAGCCAAATTTCACAAGCAAAGGCTAAACAACTGTATCCTTGTTGTGTGGGCGTAGAAAACACGAAATTTGGGTAACACCTACAAAAGCTACTTTTTGTGCGGCTCAATTCTTTGGCGAAATTACACCAGGGGTTAATTTAAGCGTTTTTTTTCTGGTGGCGACAAAATAAACCGTTTTTTTTCAACGAAAATATATATAAAATTTTTTTTGGTAGCCTAATTCAAAGCAAAGGCAAAATTTACAACTGTATCCTTGTTGTGGGGCGTAAAAACCGCAATTGAACACGCCAAAGCTACTATTTTTGCGGCCCAATTCTTTGCGAAAATTTACATCCAGGGGTTAATTAAGCGTTTTTTTGGGCTGGTGTGCTGACAAAAAAAACCGTCTTTTTAAACGCCAATAATATTTTTTTTTTGGGTAGCCAATTCACAAGAAAAAGGCAATTACAACTGATCTTTTGTTGTTTTTGGCGAGAAAACCCAATTGTAACACCACAAAGCTACATTTTGGGGGCCAATTCTTTTGCGAAATTTAAACATCCAGGGGTTAATTAAGCTTTTTTTGCTGCTTGCTGACAAAAATAAACCGTTTTTTTCAACCCGAAATATATACATTTTTTTGTAGCAAAATTCACAAGCGAAGGTTAAATTAAGCCTTTTGGCTTACATTTAGTAAAACACACAGTGCTTGTAAACGACAAAAATACAAGAAAATTTTTTCCGGGCCATTTGTGAGCGAAATTTTATATCCAAGGGTTACCCAAGCTTGTTACTGGGTTCATTTGGAGTCAAAAACGGGGTGTATATTTATCATATACAATAGCTTCATCAAACAGTGTCTTACATTTTAGAAAAAACAGTATGTCAGACGGGAAGGGGGGCAGGCTCTGCAACTGCAGTGGCGTGGCACAAACATTTCTAAACGGGCCCAGGTCGCAGCACAGCAAGGGACTCGCAGCAGGGGTCACCGGGAGGCCACAACTGCCCTGTCATCACGGCCGGTGTGTTTTTTTCGCAACCCAAGGGGTTCTTGATTGGTTTGACTAGGCATCCTCTTCCTCCCAATGACATCGACAACCCCAGCCAAGAGTCGGGGAAACCCTCAGACACAACACTTATTTTGGCAGGGCCCGGACGGTCACGCCCTCACCTGTCCTAGCCCGCCCTGTCCCATCCAGCCCCTCACCAGGGATCTACATGGGGTCTGGGCCACGCCACTAAAAGCGGGGAGAACAATTTGAGGAGGGCATTCACAGCTACTGGCAGCGAAAAATGGGGCCAAAAACCCCACTTCTTGCAGTAGGGGGCAATTTAAGATGGGAGAGTGGCATGGAGTCATGTGGTGAGGGGTCAGCCTGGGCTTACCAAAGACCGGGATGAGGACAGTATGACGAAACACAAATGATGATGATTAGCCGACCCCATTTGGGGACCCGGGGTGAAGCAAGGGTTTTCACTCGTCAGAAAAAGGGGGCGTCAGCTTCGCTCAGGCAGCGGCGCACCCAAAAGTGGGTTTGTGTGGCCGTATCAAAAGGGAGCAGCATGTGAGGTGGGGAGCCAAGGGGCCTGGGTTAAAAACCCGCTTCGCAGGTCCAAGACAGTAGGGGCACAGGGCTCAGCAGGCAGCGGCGGCATAGTCACTCATCGGAGCGTTGGCGTAAAACAGCTACTGGGGGGTTGGGTGTGGCAGTTCTTTGCAAGACACCGGGGGCCGAAAAGGGGGAAGTAAACGTGGCAAAAAATGAACGTGCCAAACAAAACGGGGCCAAAACGCCCGTAAACCAGCAGCGTCACCACCCCGTGGCCGGGAGAAACGGGGCCAATTTGGGTGGCCACCCGCCGCGCAGCAGCAGCACGGCCAGACACGAAAGGCCAAATTTCAGCCATCAAGGCTCCCACCACCCCCAGAAAGGCCTTTTCTCTTTGAAAAATCCTCTCCCGGGCCAGATCCCTGCCCCGCCCCAAGGCGCCAGCAGTCGTTAAGAGGCGTTGTAAAGAACAACAGTATGCGCCCAAACCATCCTAAGGTGCAGCAGCGACCGGCCCTGTCCAATTGTGGTAAAGCACCCCTCCCTTTTCCAATGGTTGGACTCGCACCATTCAGAGAACAATGGCTTGTGCCGACCGAGATGAAACCCAAGCCGAATTTCTTTCCCAAAAACAGTACCGCACTTCAAAATTTGAGAACAGAAAGGGGGGGTCATCCTTGGCAAAACGATTGTTCCAAGGTACAGGGAAAGCGCGACGTCGGAGCTGTAACTACGGTCGGGGCCGTACATGTCCAACGGCCCACTGGTGAATGGCTTCCTCCCGGGCACACCAACAACTTGGACAGGAACCGCCGTTTTTCCCCTCCTCCATTTTTTGTCAAACTGCTGCTCCTGCCCAAGTCCCCCTCCTCCTCCTCCACCCCCCCACCACCCCAGCCTCCACAAGAAAACTGCCCATCATACCACATTTGGGGGCACAGCGGGTCACGCAGTTTACACCTACTTGCCTGGGCAAACGAAGTCAAACAGGGGAGGAACTGCTCCGCTCATGCGCAAGAAATCGATTGTGCTTTTCTCCCGCCAACTCAAATCGGAACCATTTGACGGACAATGGGGGAACATGTGTCCGCGCGAAAACCGGAGGAGGGATTGGCCATGCCCCTGTGGCGACGGTTCAATCTGGTTGTAAAAAGGTTCCTGAAGTCTTCCACCCGAAACTTCAAACATTCTAAAAAGGCCAAAAAACTGGCATGCACTTTATCCTTCGTAGAAACCAGGAAAACCCCCTCAGTTTCAGCGGCAGAACGGCCTCCCCCAACACGCTCTGATATCGATGTTTCCACCCCGGGAATTCCAGCCTGCACATGTTGGGACCGACGTATGAACAGAGAAGGCCATTAAATTTTTTATAACCAGGCAGCAAAAAAAAAAAAAACTCCCCGTTAAAAAAATTTTTAGTCCCATGGCACTCATGCTGACACCTCCCCTTTTTTTGAGGGTTCGAGAGCCACTTATTTGCAGTCGCCAGGGCTACGGGGGAAAACGCATTCCCCTGCTTCATTCCGGGAAAAGATGCTGAAAAAAACTGTCGGGGAGGGGACTGGAGATGTGGCACTACATCTCGTGGCCACATAGTCCGGGGGACTGAAATGGAGGGAAGGACATTGGAGCAGAAGCATTGTCGGTGAAATATGGGTTTTCTACCCAGGTGACAAGAAGAGAGCAGGAGCACTGGAGGAGGGGGATGGGGAGAGAAAAACGAGGCAGATGCTCCCAAGCACCGTGGGAGTATACAGTGGAAATGGAGGCAGGGGCCCTCGATCACTTGTGCAGAAGTCCCGCACATGCTTATTTGCCTGGGAGGACAGCCGAAAGTACACCGGGAGAGGGGTACTTCTGGGTCTCCACCCTATTGGACCCCTCGCACCCCGGTCCAAAATGGGAGCCTTTTTCCCCGCATTGAGAGGGGAAAAAAACTCAAATACTAAGGAAATCCCCCTAACATTTTCCGCTGCCTATGGCGGCATCGTCCCTCCTCTGACAGGTCTACCGGGGGTTCCTCAGGCTCACTACAAGCCCGGCTGCGGGGGGAAGGGGGGGGGGGGGAAGGAGCATACCCGCTCCATCACAGTAACCTAAGTCTGGGACACAAAGCAGCTTCCTTCACCCGCCTAGTGAGGGGGCACACCAGCAGCAGCCAGCACAGACATGGAGCATTCCGAAACCCAAAAGGTTTTTGGCCACTTGGGGAGCACTCGCCACCCCATTAGAAACCCCTGGACTACGGGCACCAAACTGGGTGGTGGCCGCAAATTTCCGAGTTTGCAGGGGAGAAGCTGTCCGCCCGGGCCCTAGTGTGGCATCAGTGCGGGGGTTCATTGCGGGGGGGGGCCTCGTTACCCCAAGAGAACCCGCTGTTCCCCGGAAATTTGAACGACTGACCTTTGTCAAGATGAATCAGGCGTGGATCGGCCAGATTTCCAACAAAACCAAAACCTTAGCGTCATCGGTTTTAAACTACCTCCTTCAGCCCTATTTTGATGCCCCCCACCCGCCTATCCACAATTTCTGATAGTTTTTAACCCCCTACCACCGCTTTACCAGGGGGTGGATTGCCACCCACCTCAAAAAATCGTCCCTTGTCCACTCATTGCTCAAGCTCTGCTGCTGTTGCTGTTGCCCGGGGGACATCCACACTGTGTCATTGTGCCCCTTTCCCGCGGGGCCCGGGACTTTTTGCCACCTCCGAATGGATTGTGCCACTCTCTGACCTCATGCTGTTGCTCCTGTCATCACCTCCACTCTCTGTCATTTTGCCACTTGCCCGACCCCATGCGCTGCCGCCGGACCTCCGCTCTCAGTCCCCTTGTGCCGCCTGTGGCCTAATACTATTTTTGCCACCTCAGAAAAGTCTTGTGCCACCCTACCTCATGCGCTGTGGACTCCTTCTGCCCCCACACGTGTCATTTTTGCCACTGTCTGACCCATGCTGCTGCCGTGGCGCTCCGTGCCCTCCCCACTGTGGCCTAAGCCTGTTTTTGCCACCTCCAGAATTTTCATTGTCCACTGTCTGACCTCATGCGCTGGGCCGCCCCTCCACAGGTCATTTTTGCCACGTCTGACCTTAGCTGCTGCTGTTGCTCCCGCCGTGCCCTCCAACTGTGCATTGACCACTCTTTTTGGGCCCACCCTTTTTTTCCAGCTCCAAATTTGTCATTGTGCCACGCCCGACCCATACTCTGCCCTTTTGACCTCCACTGTGTGATTGTGCCACTCTGTCCCCCAAACTGTTTTTCCCCTCCATAATGTCTTGTGCCCTGTCGACCTCCCTACTGCTGCCCGCCGTGACCCCCCACACTGTACATTTGTCCACTCGGGCCAAACGTTTTTGCCGCCTCCAAATGTCATTGTGCCACTGCCCACCCATACGCGCCCCGCCGTGACCACCACACGTGATTTTGGGCCACTCTTGGCCTAATACTGTCTTGCCGCCCCCCATAAAGCATTGTGCCACTGTCTGCCTCATACGCGCCGGGCCGGACCCCCCACACTGTGGATTGTCCACTCTGTGGCCCAATACGTCTTGCCGCCTCCATAATGTCTTGTGCCCTGTCTGACCTCATCGCTGCTGGGCCGTGACCTCCACACGGTATCATTTTTTGGGGCCCCTCGTGGCCTAATACTGTTTTGGGCCGCCTCCATAATGTCATTGTGCCACTGCCTACCTCAACGCTTCCCCCCGTGACCTGCACACAGTGTGATTGTGCCACCTGTGGCTTTAAAACTGTTTTTTTTTTTCCCCCTCCAAAGTCATTGTGCCACTGCTGACCTCAACTGCTGCCCCCCCGTGACCACCACACTGTTATTGTGCCACTCTGTGGCCTAATACTGTCTTGCCGCCTCCATAATGTCATTGTGCCACTGTCTGACCTCATACTGCTGCCGCCGTGACCTCCACACTGTGTGATTGTGCCACTCTGTGGCCTAAAAAATGTAAAAGGCTGTGCACATCTAATATATACTTTGAAAACGTAAGCATAGGTGCACACTGAAAGGCAATGACATACATCTAATAGATAAATCAGGGGCACACTAAGACTAAGTAAAACCTCAAGTTTATATAGGAATATAGAAATGCTTTACAGCTAAGGAAAATATGAAAAACCGGGGAAACTCTTAGTTTACAGTATTTGATCAAAAAATTGTATTAAGCTCACCTCCCAACACGTCAAGGGGATCCCAGAGCAGGTGTCCCTACACTAAAACATGTTACCTTACTAGAGTCCATTCAGACTGCCACTTCCCCGGAGTGATAAAAAACCTGCAATTGATTAACCTGCACTATTTAAAATTGAGGGGGTTTTGAGTGCAGCAAGCCAATGAATTGCCATCTCCCAAATAGACTAAAAAATGTAAAAGGCTGTGAAACATCTAATATATACTTGAAAACGTAAGCATAGGGCACACTGAAAGGCAATGACATACATCTAATACATAAATCAGTGGCACACTAAAGACTAAGTAAAACCTCAAGTTTATATAGGAATATGGGAAATGTTTTAAACAGCTAAGGAAAATATGAAAAACCTGGGACTCTTAGTTTTACAGTATTTGATCAAAGATTGTATTAAGCTCACCCTCCCAACACTCAAGGGTTTTTCCCAGAGCATGAGTCCCTACACTAAAACATGTTACCTTACTAGGAGTCCATTCAGACTGCCACTTCCCCCAGAGTGATAGGAACCTGCAATTGATTAACCTGCACATTTTTTATATGAGGTGGTTGAGTGCAGCAAGCCAATGAGATTGCCATCTCCCAAATAGACTACAAAATGTAAAAGGGCTGTGCACATCTAATATAACTTTGAAAACGTAACATAGGTGCACACTGAAAGGCATGACATACATAATACAAAAATCAGTGGCACACTAAAGACAAGTAAAACCTCAAGTTTATATAGGAATAAAGGAAAAGCTTTACACCAAAGTAAAAAATGAAAAAACAGGGACTCTTAGTTTACAGAAAATTATCAAAAATTTTAATAAGCACACCACCCAACACGTCAAGGGGTTCCCAAAAGCAGGTGATCCCTACACTAAAACATGTTACCTTACTAGGAGCCATTCAGACTGCCACTTCCCCAGGAGTGATAGGAACCTCAATTGATTTTAACCTGCACATTATTTATATGAGGTGGTTGATTTGGCAGCAAGCCAATGAGATTGCCATCTCCCAAATAGACTACAAAATGTAAAAGGCTGTGCACATCTAATATATACTTTGAAAACGTAAGCATAGGTGCACACTGAAAGGCAATGACATACATCTAATAAATAAATCAGTGGCACACTAAAGACTAAGTAAAACCTCAATTTATATAGGAATAAAAGGAAAAATCCCTTTACAGCTAAGGAAAATATGAAAAACCTGGGACTCTTAGTTTACATTTTGATCAAAGATTGTTTTAAAAGCTCACCTCCCAACACGTCAAGGGTTCCCAGAGCAGGTGAGTCCCTAACTAAAACATGTTACCTTACTAGGAGTCCATTCAGACTTCATTTCCCCCAGGAGTGATAGGAACCTGCAATTGAGTTAACCTGCACATATTTAAAATGAGGTGGTTGAGTGCAGCAAGCCAATGAGATTGCCATCCCCCCAAATAGACTACAAAATGTAAAAGGCTGTGCACATCTAATATATACTTTGAAAACGTAAGCATAGGTGCACACTGAAAGGCAATGACATACATCTAATACATAAATCAGGTGGCACACTAAAGACTAAGTAAAACCTCAAGGTATATAGGAAAAATAGGAAATGCTTTACAGCTAAGGAAAATATGAAAAACCTGGATTTCTTAGTTTACAGTATTTGATCAAAGATTGAAATTAACTCACCTCCCAACACGTCAAGGGGTTCCCAGAGCAGGTGAGTCCCTACACTAAAACATGTTACCTTACTAGGAGTCCTTTCAGACTGCCACTTCCCCAGGAGTGATAGGAACCTGCAATTGAGTTAACCTGCACATATTTATATAAAGGTGGTTGATTTGCAGCAAGCCAATAGATTGCCATCTCCCAAATAGACTACAAAATGTAAAAGGCTGTGCACATCTAATATATACTTTGAAAACGTAAGCAAGGTACACACTGAAAGGCAATGACATACATCTAATACATAAATCAGTGGGCACACTAAAGACTAAGTAAAACCTCAAGTTTAATAGGAAATAGGAAATGCTTACAGCTAAGGAAAATATAAAAAAACCGGGGACTCTTAGTTACAGTATTTAATCAAAAATTGTATTAACTCACCTCCCAACACGTCAAGGGTTTCCCAGAGCAGTGAGTCCCTACACTAAAACATTTTACCTTACTAGGAGTCCATTCAACTGCCACTTCCCCAGGAGTGATAGTCTTTAGTGGGGCCACTGATTTATGTATTAGATGTATGTCATTGCCTTTCAGTGTGCACCTATGCTTACGTTTTCAAAGTATATATTAGTTTGTGCACAGCCTTTTTTTATTTTGTAGTCTATTTGGGAGATGGCAATCTCATTGGCTGCTGCACTCAACCACCTCATATAAATATGTGCAGGTTACTCAATGCAGTTCCTATCACTCCGGGGAAGTGGCAGTCTGAATGGACTCCTATAAGGTAACATGTTTTAGTGTAGGGACTCACCTGCCTGGGAACCCCTTACGTGTTTTTGGGGGGTGAGCTTAATACAATCTTTGATCAAATACGTAAACTAAGAGTCCCAGGTTTTTCATATTTTCCTTAGCTGTAAAGCATTTCCTATATTCCTATATAAACTTGAGGTTTTACTTAGTCTTTAGTGTGCCACTGATTTATGTATTAGACTCTGTGGCCTAATACTGTCTTGCCGCCTCCATAATGTCATTGTGCCACTGTCTGACCTCATACTGCTGCGGCCGTGACCTCCACACGGTATCATTGTGCCACTCTGTGGCCTAATACTGTTTTGCCGCCTCCATAATGTCATTGTGCCACTGCCTGACCTCATACTGCTGCCGCCGTGACCTCCACACTGTGTGATTGTGCCACTCTGTGGCTTAATACTGTTTTTCCGCCTCCATAATGTCATTGTGCCACTGCCTGACCTCATACTGCTGCCGCCGTGACCACCACACTGTGTGATTGTGCAACTCTGGGGGCTTATACTGTTTTGCCACCTCCAGAATGCCATTGTGCCACTGTCTGACCTCATACTGCTGCCGCCGTGACCTCCACACTGTGTGATTGTGCCACTCTGTGCCCTAATACTGTTTTTCCGCCTCCATAATGTCATTGTGCCACTGTCTGACCTCATACTGCTGCCGCCGTGACCTCCACACTGTATCATTGTGCCACTCTGTGGCCTAATACTGTTTTGCCGCCTCCATAATGTCATTGTGCCACTGCCTGACCTCATGCTGCTGCCGCCGTGACCTCCACACTGTGTGATTGTGCCACTCTGTGGCCTAATACTGTTTTGCCGCCTCCAGAATGTCATTGTGCCACTGCCTGACCTCATGCTGCTGCTGCCATGACCTCCACACTGTGTGATTGTGCCACTCTGTGGCCTAATACTGTTTTGCCGCCTCCAGAATGTCATTGTGCCACTGCCTGACCTCATGCTGCTGTGGCTGCCGCCGTCACCTCCACACTCTATCACTAATGTTGCCACCTGAGCTCTCAGCTTGTTTTTTCCAGCTTTCGCTAGCATGACTTTATCAGGCTACATTCCCGCTTGAGTTTTTTGGTCAGTTTTGCCCTCTTAAGTGCCCAGGGAATTTTATAGTGAAGCGATTCTAAGAGCGGCGGCAGTCATGTGCGTGTCATACTAAAACACAACATTGTATAAAAACCAAACCAAGCTCCCTCTGCATATTTAAGCATGGCACAACGTTCTACAGCACCCTGCAGGCTCTGGGCAGCCTGGAAATAGCTGTTTTTTAACGTGATTCGTGCCGAAGTAATTCGGACCGAAACGAATTTTGTCGGAAAATTCGGCGAAGTGACCGAACCGAATTTTTGAGAAATTCGGCCATCTCTAATGCAGCTTATATACATCAATAGAACACCATACGGGCATTGAGGCAATTACTGCCCTGTTACTAAAAAACTAATTTGAATCCTGATGAGGTAAAATTATGTATGGATATACTCACCTTAATCCTTGAAGAAAGTTATTTTCTTTTTGAAGACACCTTTTATGCCCAGAGATGGGATCTAACATGGCGCCACCATACGCCAATGCCTGCATGGCATATTTTTAAGAGCAATATATCTTTTCCAATGACTTATATATACAACATGCAATGTTGTGGAAGAGATATATTGATTAAAGTTTTTGTATTTGGGTTGGCGACAATCACTTTTCTACATTGGCTCAATTCCATCAGACCTGAATTGCAATTCACAATTCAGTTTGATCGGAACAGACTAAGTTTCCTTGACACAATGGTCATCACAAATGCCGATAATACACTGAGCACTGATTTTTTCACCAAACCCACCGACAGGAACAATCTTCTACATTTTGATAGCTGTCATCCATTGAGTGTCAAGAGTTCCTTACCAAAATATCAATACATGAGAGTTAACCATATTGTCTCAGACCCTGAGACTAGGAATGAGAGATTCAGGGAAATGGGTTCTAACTTCTCCAAAAGGGGATACCCAGACAGGACACTCCAAACAGCGTTATACTAACACACGGAGAAGGCCCCCAAAAAGAGTCGGATTCCATTCGTTTACACACATCATTCTAGAATGCAGGGGATACACCACATAATTAGACATCACTGGAACATTTTGAAAAATTCCTACCCTAATGTAGAAGAGTTCCAGAACCCGGTCTTAATCTGTTCTAGGAGACCCAAAAATGTACAGGACTCATTAGTCAGGGCAGACATAGGCTCTTCTAAATCCATGATGACACAACGCACCTTAGGCACACTTAGGAATGGTACTTTCCCATGCTTACAATACTTTCACTGCTCTAGTGTGATCAAAGGTCAGTATGTCGAACACCCACGAACAGGCAAAAAATACAGGATTAATGGTTTCCATACTTGTAACAATTTTTTCGTAGTGTATGCGCTAAAATGCCCATGTGGTCTACTATATATAGGCGAGACTTCTCAAAAAATGAAGGACAGATTGAGTAGCCATAAATCCACCATCAGATGTGGAAAAACATGGCTACCTGTCCCAGCACACTTCCATGAGGCTAAACATAATGTTTCACAACTAAGGTTCCAGATATTGGAATAGGTTCCAAGGCCTAGGAGAGGGGGGAACCATATTCGGATACTGAAAGAAAGGGAATCTTTTTGGATACATAAGCTGAACACATTGAGCTCCCATGGTTTAAACAGGGAGTGTGACTATATGTTTAACTAATTATGTGCTAATTTAATGACATGTATCTGACTCTGTTTCTTTTCTTTCCTTCACAGCAACACTAGAACAGGAATGGACTCAGGGTGAGCATAGTTCTTTTTCTTTCTCTTCTTTTTTTTCCTTTTCTCCCTTTTTCTTCCCCTTACTCTACTGTTTTAAGATGAGACATTGAACTCTTCATAATTTTTTTCATATTCTTTTCATATTCTTGCTTTATATCCCTTTGTCTTTTACTTATATTTTCTCCTTTTTATACATCATTCTTCACTCTCCACAATTTTCTATATATACTGTTATGTTATTACTCGTTCTTTGAGGTCTTCATTTCCTCCCCTATTCTCCTTCCACTCTCCCCTTTCCCTTCTTGATTCCCCTATATACATAGATCTCCACTCTGACGCTCGGCACTTGCACAATCTTCTTTTGCAGGCGCACAATCGATCTGACTGCTTTTTCTCCCGTTCTGGTACTCGGCATCAGCGTGGCTCTTCCACGCAGGTGCACTAAGGTACCATCTCCTAGTTCTTTCTGCGCATGCGCCGGCATCCGACTCATCCGCTCTTATAACTCCTCATTGCATCCTGTCTCTCATTTGGCGCTCAGACACCGAACTATACACAACTGCTCCACGCTGCTCTGGGCTACGGCCCTCTTTCCCTTTTCTACTCGCATCTTGTCTCTGGTAAGTTGTAATAAAGCACAACAGGGCACAATATGGATGTATACATATATACATTTTTGATACTGTGCTATACATTTTTGTCGTAAGTACATTGGAGTAAAGTCTTATTTTACTTAACTATGTAAACATATACTCATGTACCTTACCTCCCTGATATGATACAGTTTTTTTGCCACATATATGTTCTTTTGCAATATAATTGTACTATATCTATCTATTAGTTTTGAGCGATTATTATCGACAAAGTTGAAATTGGCACGGTATTTACGTTGATCGGATTTTTTAGATCACGCGATAATTTAGGTTAAAATCTGTGCATAATCTATTAATATCGCGCCATTTTCGGAGGCCAGCAAATCAGCTTACAGAATAGAGCAGGGTGAGATGTGTGTGCGACGTCATGACTGGGATGTGTATGGTTGCGATTGGCTGGAAAAATCACATGACCTCGTTTTACATAGAAAAGCCCTTCCTGTTCATGATCATTGTGTTTCAGCGTCTCATAGCAGTAGGACGTGCGCTCTGCCTCTGTCCAAACAGCTCAGCAAACAGCTCAGCGAAATTATTCTATTTTTTCACAGAGACAGCTCTACTTTTAGCTGTGATCCTTAGAAGTTAGTTAGATCAGAGATTTGCAGATTTTAGGTACTTAGGCAGAGAATTTTAAAGGAGCATCTACCGCTGTAAAGTCACGGGGGAAAGTGGGGGGGTGGAGGGAGGGCCCGCGCGCGAACACAGACACGCTCTATAAACGATACTGGATATTGTACAGCCAAAACTTTGTGTAGACATTGCATTGCCTTAAATTAGGATACAGATCTTTTCTAGTAACTGCAGGTCTATTTGTTAGGTGCAAAACTCCACTTTTATTATCAGTATACATTTCAGATAGGTGTTCTTTTTCAATTTTGCCCAGTCCAGCTTTGTTGATATAGCCACCTTGCAGTTAAATTTGAATACAGCAATTTTGTAATCACCACAGGTTGATAGGTGCCAAAAAATACCTTTTATTATCCCGTATACATTTCAGATACGTGTTTTTTTCACTTTGGCGCAGGCCAGCTGTGTTGATAGAGCCATCTTGCAGTTAAATTTGAATCCAGCAACTTTGTAGTCACCACAGGTGTACTGATAGGTGCCAAAAATACCTTTTAATATCCGTATACATTTCACACAGGTGTTTTTTTCACTTTTGGTCAGTCAAGTTTTGTTGATAGATCTACTTTGCAGTTAAATTTGAATATAGCAATTTAGTAGTCACCACAAGTGAATTGATAGGTGCCAAAAAAACCTTTTTATTATCCCGTATACATTTCAGACAGGTGTTTTTTTCACTTTTGGTCAGTCAAGCTTTGTTGATAGATCTACTTTGCAGTTAAATTTGAATACAGCAATTTTGTAGTCACCACAGGTGAATTGATAGGTGCCAAAAAATACCTTTTATTATCCCATATACATTTCAGACAGGTGTTTTTTTTTCACTTTTGGTCAGTCAAGCTTTGTTCATAGAGCTACTTTGCAGTTAAATTTGAATACAGCAATTTAGTAGTCACCACAGGTGAATTGATAGGTGCCAAAAAATGGTGGTTGAAAGACTCCTTTTCCCAGTACTTTTTAATCTGGGGTCATGCAGGTTTGGGGCTCATGCTGCATTCCAGGACAGGGATATTCAATGTCCAGTTCAAGTAAAATGATGGTTTCAAATCAAACTGCTTTCTGGCACTTTTTAATTTGTGGTCATGCAGGTTTAAGGGTCATGCTGTGGTGCAAGACAGGGATAGTGAATGGTCTGTGATTTTTTTTCTGTGGCTTTTATAACCTAATTGTCTTGCCTAAGATGTAGAACGTATACAGTTTGCTGTTGTGAATGTTAATTCCAGCTTCTCCATCCCTGTTTGGGTGTAAGAATGAAGGTGTTGTTCCTCTCCCATAGACTTTAATCGTCATCGATAATCATTACGACTATCGATTCTTTTTGATAATTGCCGATATCGACTACGCCCCATGACATAGCCCAACTTAATCGCTCTCACTACTATCTATTTATTTCAACACCCCCCCACCGGGTACATTATATTATATGTGTCACTTTCCCCCTTAGGACTTTTTATATCTTTCAGGTATCCCTGTGTTTGATTTGTAACTCTTTATATCTAATGAAACTTTTTATATTTATGTCATTGTGTACATATATGTAATGTAATGTTCTTTGTACGTATTTTTATTTTATTTTTACTATTGGTTATTTACTTTTGCAGGCTATTTTAAAAAAAGGTCCTGTAAGACCAAAACATCTTTTCTAATTCCATGTACATTGCTCCTGGAATTGGTGGAGAAAATTAAAAATAAAACATCTTATTTTTGCATCATTTCCTTTTGGATGCTGTCTATATATTATCTATCTATATATATGACAGATTTAAAAAATGAGGCTCTGTCAGGGAGGTCAAAACTGGCTGTGGTGGTAAGGTGTTTAATGCTCTTAAACTGCTGTATCTTAAAGAAAAAAGAACACGTCACCAGAAACAGCATGTATATAGCTAGCATGTACTGTCCTCATCACTGTCAGCATAACCTATGTGACAGGTTCTCTTTAAGTGATGAGCTTAAAAGTGATTTAAAAGTCAACACTGGTTTAAAGACAGAAAACAAAACAATAGAAAGTTTTGAAGTCAGTATGCACTTCTTCAAGCTAAGCCCTTTCCAATTTGACATACATGCAACCATAATTAAGAAAATTTTGGAACCTCGCACTTGTTGTTTAATGCCAATTTGGACCGCTTACTACTATGTATGCACAGCAACAATACGTGCATCTGCAAGAGGAAAGAATGCCTACACCCATGCCCAAAACTACAATCCCAAACCCGGTTGTCTTGAAAAACTGTGGGATGGAAAAAGGATTCCCATTTTTTACTACCCCTGTTAATTTGGGAGACAGTTTGTACACTATTTTTGTAACACTTGTTTTTAAACAAACATTGTATATAGTGCACACAAAATTGCCCCCCCTTTGGGACCGGGGGACCAAAAACTTTTAAAAAAAAAATCTGTCACTTTCTGCTGTATTTCTTTTTTTGCCCAAAGTTTACACATGTGGGGAAAAAAAATTTGTTTTGACCTCTATATGTTAACTCTGAAGGTACAGTCAATAAAGTACCTAAAGCTCATCCACTGCATCTTCATCACTGAATCTCCACATGCAACTGGTGTTGCTAGGAAATAAATATAGCGAGTTCACTATCTACCATTTATGCTGCTCACACTTATTGGGGACTTCTCTAGCATACATCAGTGGCAGAATATCCGTAAAAGTCCAATCTAATAAAAAAACAAAAATTTCCAAAAAAGCAATTTTTTGGGTTGCTTACCTTTCAAAAAATTTAAATAAAAAGTGATCAAAAGTTATATGAACCCCAAAACAGTAACAATAAAACTATACTTCATCCCATAGACTTCATGTCCATAGACACTGAAATGAAAAAAATTATTGGCCACATAAGGATTTTTTAATAATTTATAAGTAGTAAAACAGAAAAACTATATCAATTTGGTATTACTGGATTTGCACTGACCCTCAGATTACAATTAACAATAAATTTCTTTGACAGAAAAATAAAAAGCTATGGGGCTGCAACAGAATTCTGGCCTCAAAAAGTCTCGGTACCGCGCCAAAGACACTTTTTAGCGCCAAAGTTTTGCGGCGTTCTAGGGGCGTGTCGCATCACTTTCGTAGAAGTAAACACATTTATGATTCTTGGATGCCAAAACAGGTTTTAAGGGGTCTTCTGAGCCCGAGTTGTCGTATTGGGGGCTAACGCACCGTATGAAGAACTGAAAGAAAACAGGTTCATACATTCTGGCAGTCTATACTAGCTTAAAGCGATTTAGAACTGGTATATCAGCGCCAGAATTCATGCATTTCGCCCTGTGTCTCTTGAAAGGCAGTGAGAAAATAAAGAATAATTTGTTGCCAAAAATTGCTGCATCAGAAACGAGTTTTTAATACATTTTTAAAAACCTTTAAAGTAAATTTTAAAAAGGGTTTTTTAACCCTTACTGACATATGGACTCCCCGAGCCACTCCCAGGATTAGCTGTTTATTACAGCTGACATCTGCAACTAACAGCAGTGATCAAAGCTGGCTCTGATCCTTTCTGTTTAAAAACCATAAAATGTGGGCTGTGCACCATTCCTTCCTACAATCAGCCCCCCAGTATCCATGTTGAGCTTTGCCGTGGCACTGGGAGCCTCAGGAAACTTCCATCCCCCGGGTTTTGTTTCATTTTCTTCTTGCCCCCAGGAAAAAGTAATCAAAGTGCCATACAGTTACACCCTTCTGCTTACTATGTAATCAAAAGGTGACAAGCAATTGAGATACTTAGTGGTCAAGTACCCTATGGGGACTACAAGTATAAATGTAAAAATAGAAAAAATAAAACCAAAAATTATGAAAAGGTCAAAACACCTTTTGCCATTTTACAAATAAAAAAAAAATAAGAATAAAAGTTACATACAAATGGTACTACCGCATCCATTATAAAAAAAAGTCCATTATATTAAAATATAACATCATTTATCCCATACGGTAAACACCAAATAAGAAAAATACCAACACCAAAATTGTGATTTTTTTTGTCATTTCACATCCCCAAAATATGGGAATGAAAGGTAATGAAAAATTTGCATGTATCCCAAAAGGGTACCAATAAAAACTACACCAGTCTGGAACAATGAGCCTTACTCAGGTCCATAGGTGGAAAAACCAAAAAGTTATTGGTCACAGAAAATGGTGCTGCAGTGCAGTTAGAAAAAAAGAAAACTTTTTTTATCTTAAAAGTACTAAAAAACTAAAATAATAACACATTTGTATCACCCAAAAAATACGACTTGAAAACACAATAAAAAATATTTTACTGAAAAGTGAACGGCATAAAAACAAAACCCCTGCAAAAATGGCGCAAGTAAATAATTTCACATTTCAGAATTTTTTCCGGTTACCCAGTATATTATATGGTACGGTCAATGGTACCTTTAAAAAGTACATGTTGTCCCACAAGAAACAAGCCCTCATATGCTGTATAGATGGAAAAGTAAAAAAAAGTTATAGCTCTTGGAAGATAGGGAGGATAAAAACAAAGAGCCAAAAAATTATGATCAGGCAGTGAAGGGATTCACAAAATTTTTTTTTCAAAGGGGAAAAGTGTTTCCTTTATTTCCTTATACATCTTTCTTTTTGATCAATAGGGGGTTTAAACCCCAAAAATGTTTTTCTTTGTTTAAAAGTGATTTAAAAGAAAAATGTTTTCATTTTTTTTTAGCAAAGTCAAAACTTTTTATTAGTGTTTCCATCTTTAAACCATCCAAACTATTCTCTGAGGTCGATTTTGAAGTTGTTATTTTGTTCAAGCACCTTCCAATTCCCTTAATAGTTACTGCACCAAATGAAAAAAGGCCACGGGCCCCCTGAAGAAAAAAACCTCAGTTGGGTCCTCTTCCTTGGCAGCTACTTTTATAGCGGGGACCACTTTTTTTTAAAAACGGGTTTTTTACGGGGGGTTTACCAATATGAAGTAAATTACTCCCCAATAATTATATAAAGATTTTTATTCCAAAAAAAATTATTTTTTAAAAAACAATACTACTGAAACAACCTTAAAAAAAAATTTAAAAACACAAAATACCCCCCCCCCCAAACAAATATTGGGGAAAATCCCCCCCCCCAAAATTAACAAACAGTAAAAATTTGGAAAGATGCTAAAAAATATACAATAAAAGTCAAGTGATCAAAAATGCCCCCCAAAAACCCCCAAAATTTTTATGCTAAAAAAAAAAAACTTAATTTCAATTCATTACCAAAGTGGTGGATATGACCAAGGAGGGTATTAACCTCAAAGCGCTATATATGGTTTTTGTTTTTTATTATAACATTTTTGGGGGTTTGGGGCATTTTTTATTTTTGACACTTTCGTTATGTTATATTTTTATGCATCTTTCCAATTTTCTGTTTGTTAACTTTGGGTGAGGGATGTTCCTAAAAATTTTTTTATTGGGGGGATTTTGTGTTTTTAAATGTTTTTTTTTGTTTCAGTTTGAAGCTGAATTTTTTTTTTTATAAAGTATTTTTTGGAATACAAACTTTAAAGGGGAATTATTGGAGAGTATACTTATATTGGTACTTTGTTTAGGTATGGACTTTTCTCATGTTTTAGACCATTTTTTGAATTGGTAATTTTTTCTTTTTGTGATGCTAATGTAGCTCTGTGAAAATTATTCGGTGGAAAAATTTTAAAATATCCCAAATGAACAAAAGGATCTACAGTACATGCCCATGTTACATCATTCATCCCTTTTACACGCCACATATCTTTTTACAGATCCCTCTTTACATGAATAAATCATATTTGTGGCTTTAAAACGCATTTTTTTTTTGCAAAGTTTATTTTTAGGTTAAATAGATAACTTTTTAAATTGCATCATTG